>JZLH01S0281069.1:108070-131283 GCA_001188425.1 Eucidaris tribuloides
GATGATGATGATGGTGATGATGAAGATGATGATGGTGATGATGGTGTCTCATGTCGGTTCGACGGACGAATAGGCTTTCTGGGGTGAGTCGTCATTCGAGGGTATAAAGACCTACCATGGCCTTGATGCACAGACACGGTCCCTGACAGAACATACCTAAGAATCTTGAGAAGAAGGTTGTTGCTTCCTTCTGTTTCTTTCTCCCGCATGGAACCATCTTATTTGTTCTCAAATGCATTTGTAGACATGGGCTCAAATCCATGAAGAAATCTATTGATGTGGGGGGGGGACACAATAGTGTCCCCCCCCCCACACTTGAATGGAATTCCTGCGTGGATTTGCGCCGATGTTTGTAGCCAGACAGCATAGATATATCTGTCTTGAGCAGTGACCTCCAAGTGTCAGTATTCTGACATCTTTGAATCTCTTGAGTGGCACCCTTATTTTTGTTCAATTATTGCGGTCATTTACACGAGCTTTCTCCCCAACCCCCTACATTCTTTTATGAGGTAAAACATGAGACAACATTACATTTGCCGGAATGCAAATATTTATCTGAACAAGAACATTTATGCAGTAGGGACCTGGTATCTATTCTTTGTAGCAAAATTGGTTTGAAATTAAAACCTTATTTGTTGGCAATGTACTGGTCGATTCCATAATGGCTTGAAACTCCAATAACTCCCCTCACATCTTCCACCTCCCCGGCTTCCCCTCCCCGGCTTCCCCTCCGCAGTCTCCCTCCCCCAGCTTCCCTTCCCCAGCCTCTCCGCCCCAGCTTCCCTTCCACAGCCTCCCCACCCTAGCCTCCCCACCCTAGCCTCCCCTCCCCAGCCTTCCTCCCCAGTAATGCTATTCGCATTCACATTAACATTTAAAAAGCTCCACTCAGCTGAAGGTGGTATTATTTTGCAAAAATCGTACTGTCGATGCAGTACCCCCGTAATATTATCTGCCTGAATCTGAAAATTCTATGGCCCATCGGATCATTTTAACCCCCCTGTACGTACCCTATGAAGTTGGCAATAATACATCAAGGTATCATGCCCCAAAGCGTAGTCCCCATACATTGATTCATGTAGGGTACACAAATCCCAACTTGTAGAACTGCTATAAATGAAAATTTTTATGGGTCTGCCTACCTAAACTATGGTTAGGGCTAGAGTCGGGGATAGGGTGCCCAAACCCAACACTAAACCCCAAATTTAAATCTTAACAACCCTAGATATGTGCTCTTGGGCATGGATAGCTTAATGCAGGAGTGAAGATTTCATGTATGGAGTGAGGGGGGGGGGCGAAAACAAGGAAGACAAACTAATAATATAATAAATACGGTCAAAAGGTGGAACGTGTGACTTAAGGTATTTCCATCATATTTACAGATTTGAATAGATTCTCAAATTACCAAATCGATCAAAAAATGATAACAAATTAGAAAAAAAATGAGATGAATTTTAATAGATCGAGCCCCCCGCCCCCAGGAAAAATTGACCTGGAACTCTCCCCCCCCCCGTCGCCCGGATCACCAACCCGATTGGCTTACACCCTAATCAGGCTGGGCATTTTTTGGCTATGCTATATTCGGGGGCGGGGGGCGGATTCCGCCCCCCGTCCCCCCGAGATCTCGCGCCGTCGATTGCGCGATCGCGCCGAAAATCGCACGCACGTTACCGCATCACATATATCTTACAAGACTGTTATGAGTTAATTACCACAGGAATTAATTTCATATCAATTAATTATGCTAATTTATGCCGTAAAATCATAATTAAGCTGTAAATCACTAATTAAGCTCCAAACTGCTAATTTTTGTTCTGGACACCTTTTTAGCATTCTTACAAGTTACTTGATAAAAAAAATCCGGAATCAAAATTGATTTCCTCATGTACTTTATTGTTTTTTTCAAATTTCTATGTATTTCTTTTGTTTTTCAAACCTTGTGTTTCTATTGTTTTTTTGATGGAAATTTGTCGGGGACACTTTTGCGTCATAAACAGCACAAAATTAATTAATTTCAACCAATACAAGTAAAAATAATCCATACATGTTATGAATTTGGCTGAAAGCACAATTTGTAATTGAATGTACACAAATCACGTTTTGAGCGATTTTGGGGTTGACATGCAAGTACAGAAATGTTAACGTAACTTTGGAACGGCTACCGCGGACCGTCGCAAATTTTGGTCCTCAGAGAATGCGCGAGCCATCGAGGAGATATAGTCATGAAACGCCGTGACACTGCTTCGCGCTCGCAGACATTTTGCGGGCGAACGTCTAGGGGGGGCGCATTCCGTTCCCCCCAGCTTATTTTAGGGTTAATGTATTACCGCAAGTGTTTCTCGCAAAATATACCATTTCGCCTCCAAAAGAAACTCTGTATTAGATTTACCAGAAACAAATAATAATGCACATCAAACAAAACAAGACCAGAATTTGAGTAAATACTGTTCAATTTGAGAGTGTTCAGAGTGTGTTAGTGTTCACTAACACTGCCAACAGATAGTCAGTGACCTAGAATTTGTACATGGCCTCATTAAAGTCTTCATTGTCACATTTGCATTGGAGGTAATGCGATTCAAGTACAGTTTCAGGTTCATTGGTGAAGTCAGTGGTAAAGAATCTTTATCTATTCAAGAGTGTCGAACCCCCCCCCCAAAAAAAAAATCACACATTGTACTAAAATTATATCTAATGCAAATGATAACAGAATTACAACCGTAGAGCTCCATGTTCACTTGTAAATGTACACAACTTATTTTTTTCTTTTTGTCAATATCTGTACAAACAGTTATCTGAGACTTTCCAGATATGACATACAGATTTATTACAAACAAATGATAAATGCACTAAAAATGAAAACGCAGAGATGACTGGGAGACTTCAATGAGGCCAGGACACAATTCTAGGTCACTGACTGTTAACAGTGCTATTGAACACTAATACATTCTAAACACACTCAAATTGAACACTTTGAACTCGCATTCTGGCCTTGTCATGCTTGATGTGCATTATTATTGACTCTGGTAAATCTAATGTCACTAATATTGCATTTCTTCACTGCATTACAGGTCTTTAACAATATTGTGAGGCAATTTTGAGCCAGAAACGGTATATTTGGGAGGTATAAACTACTTTGCGCTAATGTATTAGGCTATCCAATCTTTTCAATGCCTATCGGGAAGGCAAATCCAAAATTAGTTAATGGTATTGATAAACAAAACAAAAATCACTAAAAATCGGGAAATGGTTTATCAATCGTGTTTTGTGGTAATTTAATCAGTTCTTTATTAAACAAAAGAGAAAATAATGCACACAAGCCAGGTCCAGTGTCCCAATTCTTGGTTTGTACAAGAAATCTATTACACACGATACAGGAGAATTATTTTACCAAGTACTACATAGTACGATACTTACAAACATACAGAGATACATACATGTAAATGTATAGACTTACAGCATACAAACATACATAATTACACTATCTGAAATCTATAGCTTGGAATATAATACTTTTTAGCATTAAACGCAGGAGATGTGTGGTGATTTTTTTTGTATCCTTTTTTCGAGCAACAAAACAATGTATATCATTGTAAGACACAAGTTTACTATCACAAAGTGAAAAAAATAGCTACATATTCCTCCATGCTCTAAGTTTCTTTGACAAGGTCTAAAAAAAAAGCCCTGGAAAAACTGTATTTCAAATATATAAACTACACAGAAAAAGTAAATTCCCCCTTTTTTTTAATACCATAACTTACTAACGAAATCATTTTAAGCAAGATAATTTAATAAGAGTGTTTCTACACTCATTGAATAACTTCTGTCTGAAAATATGATAGATCCGCTTAGTCATGCCTGAGTGAGCACTTATTAAAGGTAAAAAGTCACTTTTAAAAATTCACAAGGGTCATTTTTGGGGATTTGTGATACAGGATTTTGACAAATTTTGTGCCTGATAAAAAATTAGCGCCATTTCTGTTAATTAACATCGTCTGACCCCCTTACGCCCCCGAACACTTTTCACATATTCTACGGTTCAGTTTGCTCAATTAAAAGATTGTCATACTTCCTAAATTTTGAAATAAGAAAAATCCATTAAGTTTATTACTAAAATTGAAATCAGATATTTTTCAGCAAAATGCATCGGCACATGTTTAATGAACATAAGAGATTGTAACCAGGTCATGGGTGAGTGAGCACACTTATTCATAAAGCAAAGAAAAAAATACAATTTTGTACTGTTATTTTGGCATAACAAAATGACTCCTGTGACTTTTGAAAAGTGACAATTCGACCTTTAATGCATGCTCACTCATGCATAACCTGACATATCAATCGCATTTTCGCCCAAAAGTTAGACAATGAGTGTAAGAAAACCCCTACATAATTGTTTTGTTCAAATTTATTTCGTTAAGAAGTTATGGTATTTGAGTAAGGGGGAACTTACTTTTTGTGTAGTGTTGATATACGACCTCCTAAAAACGAAGAAAATGTCATGTTTGCAAGATGAACTGTAAACTGCAAATTGAAAAAGATTTTTTCTTCATTTTTTTATGGGTGGGATGGGGGTGTATCTGAATCGTCACTTCATTTTTGTCTTTCTTGTCACAGATTTGATATTAGGTCTTCTCTGAGCATGCTGAGGATTAAATACTTGTGCACATCAGTTGAGAGCCTTTGCAGCACTGGTCTGCAAGGCGTTAAACATTGACTATATGAGCACAATTCTGTGCGCAAATGCATTTTAATCGATTGCTCAAAAGTTGATTGTGCTCACTCATGTGTGAAGTACTCTCAATACCAACGGTGTCTTCAGATTTCCAAAGTAAAATATTCATATCAAAAAATAATCTCAAAATCTAAATTACCCAGAACTTTGTTAAAATGACCTTTAATAATTACAGAAGAATAATTGAGTTCATGTACATTATAAACTAAATCAAGAAAAGGAAAACATGGTCACCTTGAGGTTGACCATATATATTTACAACACATAATTATAAGACCTTCTGAACTTTTAAGTTAATGAACAGTGGCATTTTTTGTCTCTTTTCCGCTTCTGAAATAATTTTCTTGCGTAAAGTCTGTTACATCTGCCTTCAGTGGTGATGTATTTTCTTAGGTGTAATTTAGGTGACAATGTACATCTTGTTAGTCGTCCAATGACATAGTGTATATTTTAAAACATATTTTTTTTAATAAAGAATATTGAGTGCTTATTTCAAAACAACATTTCCAATATTATAGAAATATTTTCATTTCAGTTTATTAATAGGTATTTTGCAGACGAATTCCACATAATTACATGGGCTGATATTTTGTTTCGATGCATTGCATCAATATGGCAATGTTCATTATACAAAATTGTAGAGCAACATACAGTTTCGTTAGAAACGCTAGTTAATAACAGTCAAACCTACAAAAATTTTGATAAATTCGTAATCATGTACATAAAATAGCATGTAAAAATAAGTTCTCTGTCAAAATCAGGTAATAGATAGTATATTCTGTCAAAGACTAATTCAAATGAGATTCAAATGCTGAGTTTGAGTTGTGCATTGGTGAATTATTGTTGTTCCAATTACAGGAATTCAACACATAATAACTTTTGTAGATCTGAGAGAGGGACAGGAAAAGAAAAGCTATGATTTGCAAGTGCAAGTCAAGTTGCATGACTCGACTGCAAAAAAGGAGTGTACACTTACTGTATAACTCTAAATCCAATGAACATTTCAATAACTACCATGTTTGTGGTTAACAAAAGTTAGAAATTGTAATAACTGTGAAATCACAATATATATAAAGAGCACTACATGTATTAAACAAGCTTAGTCTCAATTAATCTATTATAAATTACAAACTTTCAAATTGTGAAACCATCGGAGACTGCAAGAAATTTAGGAGTACACTTTGATACACATTTGAACATGGAAACACACGTTACAAATATATGCAAATCAAAATATTATCCTCTATATAATCTCAGACGTATCCGCAAATATTTTGATCGGGATATAGTATTAGATTGGTTGTTCACGCTCTCATTACATGTAAGCTACTTTACTGCAATGGATTGTTATTCGTAATATCTGACTCTCTTATATCTAGGTTACAGAGAGTCCAAAATGCATGTGCCAGACTTGTATACTGTCAATCGAAATTGACTTCAACTGCAACTCTTTTAAAAGAACTCCATAGTTGCCAATTCGTCGAAGAATTTCCTTCAGAATTTTGTTAATTGTTTATAAATCTTTATGTCGCCATGCTCCTAGTCATAATAACTGATTCAACTCAAAGTCCAGTCACACAGTCATAGCCTGCGCAGTTCCACAAATACATTGCTACTTCAAATTCCCCGTGGCAAAACAAAAATCACTCTCGGGGACCGTGCATTTGCCATTGCCGCCCCAAAACTGTGGAATGGCCTGCCCATTGAAATTCATTGCTCACCCTCTCTCAATGTCTTTAATCTAGCTTAAAATTATATTTGTTCTGTTAATATATATAATATACATGTATTTTGTGTAGAATTGAGTAAACATGAGCGCAGCTGAATATATACACATAGTAGCTGCGCTATATAAATCTATGTTATGTATGTATGTATGTATTAAATAAAGTCCCTAATTTCAAAATAACGAGATATATTTTGTGTACATTCTACGCTTCTAAATGAAGAAAAAAGAATGCATCACATTTGTAACCTGAAAGAGCTTAACTCTCCACTTAATATACACTTTAAATACTTTTTACTATAATGATTGGTAACAATATACATTACATGGCATTTTAAAGTAGGTTTTCCGTCCTAATAAGAAAATAGATATATACATTCTGTCTAAGACTAATAAAATGAGATGCAAATGCTGAGTTCGACTTTTACATTGGTCAATTATATTTTGTCCAATTACAGGAATACAACACTGAATAACTTTTGTACATCACAGAGAGGGACAGAAAATGAATAGCCATGATTTGCAAGTGCAAGTCAAGTCGCATGACTGGACTCGGAAAAAAACAAAACAACTTTACACTCAATGTATAACTTGCCATCCCATAAATATGTCAATAACTACAATGTTACGATTAACAGCGGGATGATATGTTAATATTTGTAATAATTGTGAAATCCAAATAGTTAAACAATGATTTTATATATGTAATCATAAATCCCAACATTTCAAATTACATAACGCCCACTCGTTCAGAATGACGAGACATATTGTGTACACATTCTACACAAAAAAGTTCATCGCATTGATTTGTAATATAGAAAAGCTTAACTATCCACGCATAATCTTTTCACGACACTACTTGAAATAACATGAACTTATGCACAATCTCTATTCAAAATCTGAATCCATAGAATAAAGCATAGATTTTTTTACAGACTTATGAATATTTTTTCCAAAAACCAGTGATGACGTTGTTTCGAATTTATTTTTAACTGAAAGCGAACTTTGCATACAGTTGTTCCTTTGTCCGAAAAGCTATTTATTTTTCCTAAGAACATGTCGTCCTCTGACGACAGAAGGCGCTGTTTCATTTTTTGCTCATCTATGTACGGTTCCTACTTAATTCTTTAATCTATTATCCCGCCGGGTCGTGTGGTTCTATTGGACCATTAGAGTTTACTGTCGAGAACCCATGTCTCGCAGTATTGCGGTTTGGAGCACCCAAATTTAAACTGCTTTTAATCTGAAAACAAAATGCATGTTTCATGTATAAAGCAATTTATTCCGTTTGATCGCTAGCACTCTTTATCGTTAGCAGTGCAATAGCAGGGACAACATGCTAGTATGAAGAGCAATTTTGTGTCTGACAAAGGTTTTCAAGAGCCATTGTATTAAAAAAAATATGCATACATGAAAAAAATGGTCAGATGGACCAATTCGATAATGCATGTAAATTCTATATGTATACCTTTCTAACAAACATTACTCGTGACAAGCTTGTAGCTTACCCGAGTCCCGCCTTACATAAAATGAACTAATGCATGTACGTTGCATTCAAAGTATTAAGACGGTAAGTGGAGAAAAATATCTATAAATTTGAATACATTATGGAACAGTCGTGTTGATTGGCTTTAGCCCCCCCCCCCCCCCGAAAAAGAACGTTTATGGAATTAAATGTCACGTGCAATCCAAATGCATATTGACTTCTGTTCAGGTCTGATTGTTTGTACAACACCAAGTCACTAGATATTTCGTGAAAATATGCGCCATAGATTTATACACATCTTTAGCTCAATTAACTTAGTATCTGCACCCGACTATTAGCAACACCTTTAAAAAATCCTCGAGATCAACTTTATTCATATTCCCATTGTGTCATCTTCCTGTGCTAAACAATATACAACGTTATTTACCTTATAAAATGAAAGGGATTATTCAGAGAAGAAGAGATTATATTCAGAGTTCATAAATTATCTATTATTATTAAATATTTATTCCAAACTCACTAAAATTGCCTACTATCTTCTTTATATTTTATAGCAGTATTTATTTTGTCGTTAGTTTCTGTATAGTTATTGGCTAGGTTCCAAGATTTTAATTCTACATTGAGTGGATTTACATTTTTAATGTTCATTTTAGTATGTTATTTCTGCATTAATTTTGAGTATTCATAATATGTAAAAAATACGTTATTTCATTTCATCTTTCAATTGTGTTTGGCTTGGTTAGTGTGCTTCAATATTTTTTCATCAGAGTAGTTTTTGCATATATTATTATTCATGGATAGTCTTATTTTTTTTTAAATGCAAAATTGAAAAATTCAGCAACAACATACAATAAACTGAAATATCTGGATATAGCATCTTTTGATATGCGTTCGTGTCTAATAACTCAGAAAATCGCTGGCGAGATGCTAGCGGAGTGTGTAAGCTTCTGTCATTTTTGTTAAATCGTGAAGAAATATGGTTGTGACTATTTTTTAACTCTCTAACCCACTTAAACAAAAAGTTTAGCAGTCCACCGGCCCCCCCCGCGCTCTCGCTGTAGCCTAATAGAACTATAAGTAGGTCAATACTGAAAGCATGGGATATCGTAATATTTGAGCCTAATCGCCTCAAGTGTTCTCTGGTACTGAGATAAGCGGGGCCATATTTCTCGCTTGGATGGATCACATAAACAGGTGAGTCCGTAGTCCACTATCTTTGCACTTTTATCTTTTAATTTTACAGGATGGTAGCATCACGGAAATCAGTATCAGATTATTCGATTTATTGCCAGGGTATAACCTTATTGTGAAACAATTTCTCATACCAAGAAAATAATATCATTACAACATTGTAATGTCACAATTGGTTATGAGGTCTCTTTCTACTTTTCATGTTTATGTAAACAGATTTGCCGATTTGCATTGCCTGTAATCACATTGAGTGTGTTCTGGAATCGGGTCTTTACAACTCCAAATTTCAACATCGTCGTGTCGATGTTGCAGATCATGCGGAGCGACAGTTTTAGTGTATCTCATAAGGTTGTAGGAGCTCTATTTTCATGTGTAATTGAACAGTTGATATAGGTAGCTTGTAAAGCATTTAATTATTGCTATATTTACAAAGTGATATGGTTTTTGTTGTTTGTATATTTGAATAGACACCAAATTGAAATGTTGTTAAATGGTCCATTTATGTTTAGTTGGAGAACAAGAACATTGCCTTGCTTTAATCCCAGAATGCTCACTCATTCCAATATTAATATACTATAATAAAAGGGGGAAAATTAAACAAACAATTGTCCACATTATTTTCTGAATTTTGACTTCTCAAATTGTAGTACGCAGTATAGCGTCTTATAAATGATTATCTAAATGGTAAAAATAAATTGCACTCAACTATTTCTGAATTTTCTATGAATGTATTTACCTTTATTACAGCGCCTATGTAACTTCTCTTATTGCTTCGAGAAAATTTCAGGATGTGTGGAGTAATATTTTTTCTAATTATTTCCATGAGTAAAATCATATGGTTGCTAGTAAGTTTGTCTATCAAACAGTATCAATACTGGTTACAATAGATATATTCCAAATAACATTTATAGCGAAACCAGCACATTCTACAAAATTTGAACACTGTCACTATTGGAAATATAGTTTTTACTGTTACTAGTACTAACATTATTCATTTCAATCTTTTTATTCTATTTATAATTAGATTTGCAGTTTACATTTACGCATAAATTACGAATATTTAGATGCGTAAATTCAGGTGACATTTTTTGGGCCAAAAGAACTGGAACATTTACATCTGGAAATTTTTCTTTATAATATTTTTATACTGATTGAGTTTTTTGTATTGCGTGCAAAAAAAATGAAGCTAAATTCAGATAAATTTTGGTTTTGAGTTATTTTTTTTTTTTGTTTTCATTATTAAGGACCATTTTGGAAAACCTAAAAAATATTCGTGTTATGTGCACGCCGAGTTTAACGGCGATTTGTCTTAGTGGTAGATATGCATTATTACCTATCTTACCTGGTAGTAAAACTGAAATGCATCGCTCTGCAAAATTTAGTTCTAAAATAAAACTGCTATTTGAAAACAATAACATAGACGATCTAAGTATTGACTTTTTCAGAAAAAAAAGAAACTATCACACACAGCACACACGATCGAAATTTACTCTGGAAATAAGATTTCCACTTGGATAATAAAATGAAAAGAAGCCCTTGATATGTGTTTTTTTTTTTTGTCTTATTCCAGATACAACATTATTACTCTGAGAAAAGTAATTAACCAAGAAAAGCAGTTTACTGCATTTTGAGCAAAAAAAATACACCTTCGTTTAATAGATGAATTTTGTAACAGAATTTAGTATTACCTATCATATATTGTATTCTTATTTATCTTTATATTTACTTCACAGTCATTCTATGTGATCTCACGACAAATCTCACTTTTCTTATTTGACGTAAGCATTCGGACATGTATAGAATTTCAATCACGCTGGCAATGCTTACTAATTTTGTTTTCAAAGTTTTGAGGTAAGTAGTGACTTTTCTTTAAACACTTTTATCCTATTATCGGAGCACTCAGTTCGCTGGCAAAATCAGATATCATTTTAAAAATTGATGGCATTTCGGGTTCAATCTTCGCTGTCCAAATTATTGTAGCAACTTCATAGAGCTGCAGTGTCCATACACATGGTCTCTAAAAAAATTTGTGTATAATAGTGAGTAAGAATTCGCCCTCTTTGACAACTGTAGAATACTCTCGTGAAATTATCCTTATCGTATATCATATATAGGTGCATAGTCTTAACTTTCATATAATACCCTGTTAGTTTTGTTTAAGTTTGCTTGTTTAATCTTGACGATAGGCTAATTCAAATAAGTTAAGGGTAAAATCGCAATTGTTGCCACTTATTTACTACTAGTCCCGAGTAATAGGTATCACATTCTCAATTCCATCCCTTTTTGTTTGTTTACTATCATATCTAAGATTAATAACAAGCAAATTCAAACAAAACAAATGACATTTATTAAAAGCTACGACTTTGCCTCTTGACGTGGATTGTAGATGATGTCTACCAGATATTTTCGTAATTCCGAGAGCGCGGGCAGCTTTCCAATTTTTTTGATGAGCAGTGGCAGCATTCGTCTCAATAAAAATTTTACTATGGTAATATACGCCCTCTTTGACAGTTTGAAAAATATTGCTTGTGCACACATATGTTTACCTTCAAAATCATGTGTGCATTTTTAAGCTTAGCTTTTAAATTGCTGTTTGTTTTGTTCAATTTGCTTCTGTGTTTATATTCGAGAGATCTCTTGTATAACTTAACAAAACGTTGACTCACATGGCCAGTTGTTCCATGGGAAGAGGGCCTTGCTTATCATGACTGTGTACTCGTAGTAAATAGTGCATCAAGCTTTGTTGATTTCTTACTTTTTCGTTTTAACTTAAATCATATTTCATGATATAAACAATCAAACTATAATAGAACAAACGATATTGAAACTAAGACTATACCCTTGATGATTATGTACGCATCACGTCACAAAAATGTTTTTCTCATTGCCGCAAAAGGCCGCTTGATTTGACAAATTTTGAGAAGCACACTGTACCAGAGAAGTAAAAATTATATTTAGACAGAACATAGGAAAACAATGTCTGAAATGAAGGCAAATATTTAGATATGTAAGTTGCCACTTAACACGTCCATCTAGCAGAAAATATAGTAATCTGTTTTAACACACACAAACTCACACCACACCAGACTCCACACACACACACACACACACACACCAGCACATCAGACACCCACACACACACACGAGACACAACACACAATATTATGATATCGAATTAACTCGAGAAGGCACCGTATAGCCTTCGATATTTACATTGTTTAACCACTACAATCATAAATCTGCACAAAAATTGATGGGATGTATATTAACACTGCGCCTCAAGAGCAGATAATAGTTGTTAAGGTACCGGTGTTCAAACTCCAAAACACAGTTATGTACAAACTTTGAGTTTGTAAAACTCCAAGGAAATTTTTGAAATTATTTACTTTTGTGGCGTCTAGCGTTACTGAGTACTATAACCTGAGGTTAAAGCAATTCAACGAAAGACGACAGGCAGTAAAATCACCAGTATAATTGTATGCCTTCATCAAAAATTTGCCGAGATACTGGAATATTATCTCGTGTGCTTGGAACACTTTGGAGACATTGGAAGCACTCCTTCAACGACTTTGGCTTGTTGCATACTACACGTACGGGTACATCATGTATTCCTCCGTTTTCGAACAGCCCTGAACAACGATCTGTCTGATATTCTGAATAAACATTGAGCCTTTTGAAAATTATTGTTATAACCATGCACTTGAACATTTTTTTTTATTCTCTAGGAAAAGACAATCATACTTTGTCTTCTCTCACTATTAATTGAATATATAAATATAAGAAACTACCAAGCCCATTGGAGGTCATTTCAAAGTAAATCAAGAAAAATCAAGTAATTGTTTAAACATTTTAACAAATTAATTGACCTATGATATTTAAAGCAACATCGTTTAATACAAGTTTAAATTGTTATACTTTTTTAGCATAATTCCGCCTGCACGTGATTGTGGGGGGCCTTTTATTTGATGGACTAAGGGTCGTTTTGTTTTTAATCATATGACTTTTGGGTCACTTTTAATCCGTATACATTAGAACTTTGCTATAGTAAATGTCTTCTGACAGAGATGGGCGCTGTAATGTGAATATAAGAATGACCCAGTCCTGGACTTTGGTCATTCTAATAACTCATACGTAGAATTTCACTCCTTATATTTTTGACACATCCTGGTGACAATTAAAGCGCCTATTATTTATGCACAAGATCACCCATGTATAACAAAAATTTCCCATGTTAACTCATTTGGCAAAAAAATGGACTTGTGTCGTTTTTAATAATTATCAGATATTCCAAGATGTAAAAAGGACTATGGATTAAAGCAATCAAAAACACTTGCTAAAATAGGACATTTTCTCAGGAATTGGTACTCTATACAGGCGTGGTTTAATGTTTTTATTGTAATCGTTTCTTTAGTTTTGGATGACATGGGAAGCGAGTGATCACCTCGATCTGTTTTGAATCGCACTCGCCATTGGAACCAATCGTATTTCTTGTCGGCGTCAATACGTATGACAGAGAACGTAAGTAAGTCCAGAAAAGAATGGACGTGTTTTTATCACACACGTGTCTTTACTGGCTTTGCAATTAATAACCATTTACACTAGCGGGGTACCTATGGGGAGGGAGAGGCCCTTTCGGCGCTCACCGATCCCCCCCCCCCCCCCCTTGCGACTTTGGCGTTGGCGTGAGCGGAAAAATGGACCTGGGATTTAGAATATAAAACATAACTGGTCAAAAAGATTGACTCCCAGGATAAGCCAGGTTCGCAGTGCATTTGTATCTGTCTTTTCTGAACCTGAACATAAAATACACAGCAAATGCTTCACACTGTAATTGCCTGCACTTTTATCGGTAAAAAACGAATGAAACGAAATTTTATTTCATTTCAGTTAAAAGTAACTTTCTTAGTAACGCACACTCTCACTGGGAAAATAGTAGGGCTAATGAAGATCCATTTAAAGTCCGAGTGGCTCAGGTTTTGAATGATATGAGTAAAATAATAATGAACACAAACTATAAACCATTATTCTTACACTTCATAATTCTTACCTCAACATATCTTTTTTTTAATACTTGATTTAGCAAGTCAATCAACCCTTGTATCAATAATCAAATCGCTTTTACTTTGTACAAATTTTGTTGAAGTCCGCACAAGTTTACGTTTTTAAAATGTGGCAAATAAACAGTCATAAAGGCAGTGATCTTCTTTGCATACCATAAAAATTAACATTGTGTAATACACACGCATTTTAGAAGAAAATGTCATCTGGACCCTTATCAAAATATAAAAAGCTAGAAACAACAAGCACTTTAGTGAATAAGTACTGGTTTAGACTCAGATTTTGATTTTTTTTTTCTCAAGACCGAGAAAAAAAGTTCCTACCATAGAACGTACACTAAACAGCTATTGTGTTTCTTTTTGCATTTTTTAAAATCTAGCACACGACCCCTCAGATTTTCACAGACATGCCTTCATCAACCTAAGGCATGGATTAACTTTCCTGTCTGACGGGATTTTGGCAAATGAGATCACTGCCATTTAAAGGATATATGTCGCTTCTAAAAGAGGATAAACAGTTTGCTTATATTTATTTTAAGAGTAATTTCTAGAGTTAGTTCCTTGAAATAATTATCGCCTGAGGAGAAAGGAGAATTTTTCCTGTCGAAAGAATGAGAATAAGTTCCGCGCAACTTATGCAGCCTACTTTTAAGAGTTATACTATCATATGTCTTTTGTGCAATGATCACGTCGACACTGATGAATGGTATTTATATCGATCGTTTAGATATTCATTGACCCTTTTATCTAGTCTTCTTCTCGCTGAACACAAACCAGAAACCATATTGTGAACAGATTAAAGCCCCATAAAATTATTTTTGTTACGAATGAAATTATTTCATTTCTTTTTTGATACATTCTTGCCCAGATTCGTTGTAAAGTGATGTCTGCTGTCATCATTAATTCATGACGCAGTTCTTTTCTGGGATCTGCTGCTGAACGATCTATCTCTACATCGAACAGGTCTGACCTCTTCCCTCCAACAATCCTTTGCGTTTATACACTCGCTATTCGATGGTCATAACATAAAACGAATAATGAAAAATGTGCATCGGGTAAAAGAGTGCCCATGTAAGGGAAATGTAATGAAATTAGATAGAGCAGTCCTCATTTTTTTGTTTAATAACTCTGAAAACCGAATGCAATCATCGAGTAATCTTTGGCTTTCAACACTTTCTCTTCAATTATCAGATTAGCAATTAATTCAACATGCCGTAAGAAAATACCATATACTGGTATAATCGATACTGTCCCAAGTCTTGCGGAGAATGACTTCAAATTACTTGTCCTTTACGCTAGTATTCATGTATTTTTTTTTATATACAGTGCGCAATTTTTGTCCAAATCTTCGATTCTGAAGGCAGCTGTTCAATCTCGAATCCGATCAGTTTTTTGAATATACAACTCATCTAAGTAAACAAAACCTGTCTTTTTGTAATACACGATAATATTTAAAAACAAGTCACATAAAATGTACTCTCATTCGGAATATACTTTAAAAATGAAAGGCAAGCTAACATTTATGTTGAGAGTCAAAAACAAGATCGATTAAGGAATGATGTAATAATTTTAATTTGCAGATATCTTTCCTTCAGTGATGGTTTTTATAACAATAATTTTTTCTTCTTTTATCACAATACTAACTTTGGATCTATCGTCTCAGGTATTCCTATTGTACCCTTCGCTTTTACAATTGGAGTAAATCGTTTGACACACTGACGACCAGATAACCAGTAAAGTATTATGACAGAAAATCATTAATTTCATCTTGTACAATCAATGAACACAACCATTTCCAAATATCTTAATAATGTGTTTTTAATCATCTTGTACCCTTCCAGTAGCAACTAACAAAGCATCTTTCATCTCCCTAAAGGCCGATTATAAAGAAGTGTTTTCATTACCTAGATATAATAAACGCAACGAAACCAAACTTTTACTTATTCTCATTATATTGGAACTGATCACCTGAGAAATAATTAATTCATATATATTAGTGGTCTATGATAATAATCTACAATAGATCTATACATACAAATTGTCATGTTAATTGAAGTTTGTGACCCCACACAATATAAATGCATTACACAAATTCTTGCATGGTGAACAAACGGTAGTGCTATATACTTATTCAAACTCCCAACGGTCCACATCATATTCCAACCAGTCAAGTTTTCTACGGTAGCCCCTCATACATTGCGGTAATGTTCTGACGACTATTCTCTTTTATATTTTGTTTATTTAATTTCCACGCAATTTCAGTTATTCATGCAAAACCGATCACGCTGCTGTAACCCTTTGACACAGAAAAAAAAAACAAGCTTTCACATATAAAAGTTGACTTACATTTCATAGTTAAAGAATAGATGTAATCTGAGTTTCCAAAACACAGTGGCCCAGCAGAAGTTTACCTCAATTAAGATTTGTTGTTCATCATCATCAAACCAAGGGAAAATGCTATTTTGCTGTTCTCTCTCGAAAATACCGCCACTTAGATCGTCAATGATTTCGTTCAGAGTTTCATGTCACCAGCCATTTGCAGAAAACAAGTGCACTTCAGGTTTGCAAATAGCAAATCGGCCGCAGTGCATCGGTGTCTTACTTGAAACACCTCAACGTGGCCACGCATCCAATTTATATGCTTCACAAAACACTTTTACCTAAATAGAAATACCAACGCAAAATAGAATACCATAGGTGGCATCTATTCTAGAAAAAATATTATCAGATAAGCAATAAAGGGAGCAATTAATTGAAAATAACAATAATGTAAAATATAACTTTTTACTGGGGCTCAACCCCTGTATATCTATCTCGTTTGTTTGTGTATGAATATGTACACATTAAGTTACAAAGATATCCTATGAATTGCAAACACTTGAAAAATCACTAAATTACGTCGTTCTTTGAAATCAACGTCTCGATCCTTTTATTGCGTACTTTTAATTTTTAAGAACAATTCATTTTTTTAAAATAATTTATTGGAACAACTTTTACTTCCTTTAAGTTGTTGGCTGTCCTGTCACGTGGATCGATTTATGCCTTCGTTGACGGCTCTTGAATAATTTGGATACATGATTACGACCTTTTTTGGGTGTTTGGTACTCGTTTTAAGTTCGTCCATCGTTTCTTCGTCACACAACTATCAAAATTTCACAGTAAGTGAAATATATTCAATCGTACTTTATTAGTTATTTGCCTATCGTTGGCTAGTTCTGATGTGCGTTGATGATATGAATGGTCTGGTGATGTGAGCTACTACTACTACTACCTACACTATACTACTACCACTATACCACTACCGCCGCTACTACTATAGCTACACTCGTCACTACTACCTCGCTACTACCTATACTACTAACTTACTACTAAACTACTGGGCTACTACACCACTACCGCCGCTACTACTACTTGCCTACTGAACTACTACACACCACTACTACTCTACTCCTACTCCTACTACTCCTACTACTACTACTACTACAATTTCTACTACTATACTACTACTACTTCACTACTACTAATAAAAAATTATAACAACAACTTATTGAACAGCATATGCGTAGCAAATTTGCTTGATAAATAAATAACATGTGACCGTCACCCAGATAACGGATAAAAATGCAACATCCGCAACATCTATAAAATCATAGACATAGAAATAAAATACTTAAGGTGAAGCATATAAATTATTCAAATTTTTGCAAGGGTGCAGTGTGAAACTTTGATATTGAAGACTTTCTATTTCATACTTCTAGCATAAATTACGCATAATGCACCTTATTTACCGCCTGTTTAGCCGACTTTATCAGTATCGTTGTCACGGTCACATGTAATGAGTAATAGCTGCCTTGCACATAAAAAAATATAATAGCACTTCGAATTAAGAATAAAACGTGGAATTAAAAAAGTTCATTCAAATAGGTGCCTACATGTACGCTATCTAAATTATCGTCCTCATATTCTTGAATCTTTTATGCAGACAACATTTGTGCTGCTGTCTCATTGTTTGTGAGAGAATTACACAAACTAATTGATCGATGATATCACGAAGATTTGCGTCGAAAGGCAAAGTGAAGCTTTCACTTTATTTTTTCTCTAAGATTTTATCAAAATCTAATATTTTGTGTTGTTTCATGCTGCTAATATTTTCATCGTTCACGACACTTAAAATGACATATACAACATATTTCGCTCGGATATCCTTTCAATAATTGTTTTAATGAATTGCCATTGTGCAATTTTACTATAAAAATAATTAATGCGTAATTCATTTATGTCACTATCCACAGTCGTACGTTTGACTGATTCATTTCATAAAAAAACATTGCAGTATTTACTCATACCACAATTTGAGTAAAACGTATTAATCACGTGTAACATTCTTTTTTTCGCAATGCAAATACAGAAAAAAAATGGGTGATAAGGAAGTACCATACAAGTACAAGTACTCAACTGTAGCAATTGCTAGTAGATGTAGTTGTATCACGGATATGATAATATGATATAAATTATGGCATCTTTTATACACAACACTTACAGGGCATCGAGCCAAAAAAGACGCTTGTCCTGATTCCAGTAAGGGTATGCCTTGATACTTGGTTGTGTCGCGCATCAATGATATACACACGTCTGTGAATACATTTCAATATTTTAACCGCTTTCAATAAGAATACTAATTAATTTCATTTGTTTCGTGATGTATGATGTTATTTATTCTTCACTTTATTCACTTTTCGTTTGTTGGATGTTTAAAATATGATTTTCTCCCGCAGACGCCAATTTACACAATTACTTTCAACAGTGTGTTCACATACTATCACAGTTCACCAGTGAAATAAATGAGCCAAACTCATTAAAGTGGACATACTTGCAGAAAGGAACAGCGTGATCGTCGAACAATATGTCCCTCTATCGAACACAGCTGGGTAACACTAATGAAAAGAAAACAAATCCCACATACTAAATATTACAGTTTGATTCACACTGTGTCCACTAGTAAAAACTTCACTGCGTATTTTTTTAAGTGCACTCCAAACGAGAAAAAAAAAAAAAATCCATAAACCTTAAACACAGAATAAGCCAGTAATTTTTCTTTAAAGCGGTGAGATAAAGGGTGTGTAATACCTAACAATTAAAATTGGACTTATAACCTTAAAATTGTAGTTTGTATATAGTAAGGGCCCCCCTCGGGGGGGGGTGAAAAAATGCCACTTTTTAAAAAGTCACAGGAGTCATCTCTTAATCCAGAATAATGAAATAATGACCATTTTATGCTTTGTTTCATAAGTGTGCTCACTCAACCTATGACATCGTTACAACCTTTTATGTCCACAACAATCTAAAATACCATTTTCTTTGAAAAAAAATTCAGATTTCATTTTTTAATGAAAACGTAATGAATTTTACAATTCCCCGAATTAAGAAAGATGGTCATTTTTAAATTGAACTTATTGAATCTAATGTTAAAATGCCAGGGAGTGAAGGGTGTCAAACAAAAACAATAAGATTAACATAAATAGCGCTTAAATATTCACCACAACACAATTTGTCAAAAAATCCTGCATCATAAATCCCCAAAAGACCCTTGTGACTTGTAGAAATGAGACATTTTCGCCTATTAATTACAATCTTAATTGTGCATGGCTTACAATCATCACATTTCACACAGATTATTCAATCAATGTAGAAATATTCCTGCCAATAATTTGATAATAATTTATTCCGTTAAAATAATTATGGTAGTTTGAAAAAAGAATAGTTACTTTTTGTTTGTTTAATTAAAGAAGACTAATACTTGTATCTGTGTGGTGTGTTGTTCGTTTGGACGCGTTAATGTTTGATGGCAGTCTTAATTCTATTTCTACATTAGTTATATTATTATGTCATGCGTAGTCATTTTTATCACAAAAAAATATAGGCTATGTGTTATATCTAATATGTTTGTAATTAAAACATGCCTCCGTTAAAGGCACGGACTTGCCTAACGATGGCATTAGCTTGGCAAATGAGGCGTGGTTAATACAATATTTTTTGAATTGATTATGAAAAAGATGTGTAATCCATGAGAAGTCCTTTAAGTCATGCTGATGGTGATTATTCCAAGTAACGTCAGGCATGATATTTCAATATAATTTCTATCAAAATGCTAACAAACACCGTCTTATTTAATGTTTAGCAAGCAGTGGCTTAAGAATATTACGTCAGTGTTCTTGTGATCGTAATCCAGGATTGATGATATTTTTGGCTCAAAAGTTGCCAATAAGGAGGTAAGGGGTGAAACAATGACTGTAGTGAATAGTCGCTTCCCTAGAATTGATGGATGATTGCTTTGATATTATTGATGATTGATTATTGCATGATTGATTGATTGATTGATTGTGATTGATTGATTGATTATGATTGTGATTAATGATTGATTGATTGGATTGATTGAATTAATTGATTGATTAATTGAATGATTGATATAATTGAATATTGACCTGACGACATTGATTGTATAATTGATTATTGAATTGTCAATTGTGCATGTAATTACCTATTTCTAATAATTCCATGGATTTATTTATTTGCATTGCATTCGTAAAATATCTTTATATTAATAAAGATATACCATATATGAATGCAAGTTTTTTTCTTCGTAAATGAGTTTCTGGCCTCCCTATTACATGCATTCATAAATGATTTTATGAAACCAGTAATTATTCGTATCGAAAACACATCAATTTCACTCTGCACTCTTTGGCCTCCCCTGTGTTTGCACGTTGAAAACATACATTCAAAATCTCATCATCATTATTTCATTTTCTCTGTTCATTCATTCCTCGATAGGTGCGTCTCTGCTCAGACCCAAAGTCATAAAGGTTGCACCCCAATGCCACCTGAATGACACTGAACCGATGGAAGAAGAAATAATCGCGCGATATACTTACCGATTACGCGATCGCATATACCCATCTGAAATGCAGGCCCAGCGAATCACAATTTGCATTAATTTTTACTATCCTTAGTTTTTGCCAAATGGTTCTTAAATAAGGAATATAAACAATGCAATTTACTATATTATAGATCCCCACAAAAAATTAAAACACAAATCATAAAAAGAGGGACATACCAGACATAAAAAGGTCTATGTCACTCAAATAGAATCCATTCAAATCAATGCATTAAGAATTCTAAGCTTATTGTAATATGTTCCAATATGAAATAACAAAAATATTCATAAAATATTTCCATAATTTTTAACTATCCATATTTTGTTTTTGCTCAAAATTTGGTTTTCTTATAAAGAATATAAACATGCAATTACTATATTTATAGAACGCCAAAAAAATAGAAACACACAAAGATCATAAAAAAAGTGACTTCAGACATAAAAAGGTCTATGTCGGACTCAATAGAAAGTCCAGGCCTGCAAATCGAAATGCATTAAGAATTCTAAGCTATTGGTAAGTATTTTCAATATGAAATAACAAATATTTCATAGAATAGTGCATTAATTAAACATTTTCTCAAATATTCTCGCACGCCACTAGTCCCACTTCAAAAAAAAAACCCCATCTGCATCAAGCCTTTATTCTATTTGTGACACGTCACGCTCTCTGTAATACTTTGAGCTGATGTTTGCCTTGCCATTCATAACAACCTGCCCTGACTCGCACGGCATTTTTTCTGGCAAATGTTTTTCCAGAACATTTTTGTCCGAACACGGCATAATCTTTACCTCTTAAGGATTCTTAGGCTGTTATTGGGCGTAAACACTAAATAGTATGCAAGGCAGGTATCGTATTGAAGCAATGAATGGAAAGCGTACAATTAGCATTTATTACATCGGCATTTCACCTCTCTGAATAATCCCTTTCATTGAAATGATATAAGCGAGCTTTCGTTTTGACACCGCGGACGAAAACGAGAACAGTGAGCAATCCGTTCTAGGGCCGTCCGTCCGTGTACTCACTCGCAGTTTCCGCAAAATAACGCTAGAACGCGAGCGCGGTGCGTGTGACTTCGAACCCGCCCCTACCTGCCCGTGACCCGGCGCGCGTAAAAATTCAATCAGAAGTTAATGCATGTTAAGTTTTAGCATGATGTACGACTTCACAGAGTACGGTAAGCAATTTCAGATAATATTTGTGATATCTTAAATTATGAAATGTTTTTGCTGTACACATCAAAACTAAGAAAATGCTGAAATATGACTTTTAAAATTGAGTTCAAAACTTCAGTTCATAGATAAACATTCCTGCCCTCCACACAGCACATCATACGATACTAGCACTACTAACCAAGTAGTCAACGTGTGTGGAATCTGGGCGAGATAACTTTTACAATTCATAATGATGATATACAATCTATTTGACTTTACAAATATTATTTATCAAATCAATCAAAAAGACAAATACGCACAGAAATATGTGCAGACGCATGATAGAACCTAATCCATGTTTCCTACAAACTTTGTGAATCAATGCACCTAAACTCTACGTGTACGGAAAACGTGCGAGAGGCATTTGTTTACAAAATCAAGCTCCTAGCCTCAATCGCACACTGCAATTTGCACTGACATCATCTGTACGGGCGCTGAATTGCTGCTGTCCTCAACTCGTTGTTCTTCTCAAGAACGAAAAATCTAAGAAATTCGCGCGTTCTGATTCTCAACGCGGACAGCGATGCCGGTGGCGCAGCGCAGCATCGATCTTGATATCGGATTACCGTTCTGAGTCCTTCCGTTGTCCAAAACGAAAGCTCAAACTAATATAAAAATTCCCGCCTTGGACTATTTAACATAACAATGTCATGAATTGTGAGGCTTGGTATTCGTGTTCCTCGGTCGTCCGTTGTCAATGCCGTTTAACACATGTTATGGCCTGGTGCTATGTCGCAGCCCGGAGTAAGCTTAGACCGCGGGTTCGAACACCCCGTTCATTTTTTTCGACATGTTTGTTAAAATCATAGATCACAGTTGCGATCTAAAATACAGAGAGCAGACAAATGAAATAATTATCTACATCGCATTTCATCCTC
>JZLH01S0281104.1:0-17500 GCA_001188425.1 Eucidaris tribuloides
CCCGTTTACTTCTCTTGGTTTAAAGCTGTGGTCAGAAATCGTAAAACATGTGCGCTCAATTATTCATAACAGGCATCGCGTCAATTGTATGAGGCAAAAATAAACCCATTATCTGTCCTGATTTTTTTTCTCAAAAATTTAAAATAAAAATTATTGGGTAGTGATAACATAAATATTTTACTTTTATATGGTTTATTCGTCTTTCATATTTGTTACGGTCGACTGCTCAGCAATAATTTGTGTAAAACATGTCAATATTTTTTTTCCGCGTAGGTGTAGTTTGTGCTGCATGATGGCACTGGCTAGAGCTTAATTGCTGGGCAGTAACTCGTGATCGAATATAACTTATCAATATACCATATGCAACTAAAATAATTATCACATCATTCCTGATATATTTTTCTATTGTATCATACTTTGGAGATATTTTGGATTGAATTTGGGTTTTTTCCTCCCCCTCCCCCGTTTTAAACTAACACTGTATATAAACTCTTCAAAAAAGTTCTGGAAATCTGAGTTTGATGGATTATTTCTCTCATATGGTAGCAGTAATTAATCCATGCTTGCGTACCATCAGAACGATTATTTAATTTTCTTTAAAATAATACCAATATTTGTTATGACTACTTCATCGGGGGAAAAGGCCAGTATTTGAAAATGGTGGGGAAAAAGTGTAAATTGAAAAGCGTGCAAAATGGCCGGTGGTCATAAAAGAGTCAATACAGAACATGTCCTTTTGTATGGAGTTATATCTTTTGTTCTCAGCTGGTCAGCCATGAATGTCAATTCCCAAAGGCTACCTGCCACTACAAATTTCACATGACTCTGAGATTAAAGGCTTCGCAAAATGGCCTAAGTTCGGTAAATCGCCTCATTTCTTATTTTCCCTGTTGATGAGTGAGTTTTCCAATGTCTGTTGGTCATTGTGCATTGTACAACATAACACTATCATGAATTCAAACAACGTGTGCACAAGCAAGCCCCAAAGAAACAAACGAAAAAAGAAGAAAAAACATGTATGAGCTTTTTAAAAACAGATCTCAAACTATCGTCTTAAAGTCATAAACAAATGAAGTGGCAGGGGCTTCCTTTGAAACTCACATTCATGACGTGACCAGTTGAAAACAAAAAACATAACTCCAGACAAAACAACACATTCCTTATGGACTTTTCACGACCACCGTTCATTTTGACAGCTTTTAATTTACACTTTATCCCACACATTTTAAATACTGCCTTTCCCTGCTGAAATAATCATAACAAATGGGTCTTATTTTAAAGAAAATTAAATAATCTTTCTGCTGGTACCAAGCATGTCTTAATTGCTACTACAAGAAGGGAGAAATACTCGCTCAAAGTCCAGATTTCCAAACTTTTTTGAGGAGTTTATCTTACTGATGACATTTTTGAAGTCAACATTCTGTTTTGTTTATCATGCACGTTTGAGCTAATTTCTATGGTCAAGTTAGTCTAGATTAAACAGAAAGGTGAAATGAATCGTACAATACATCCTGTGAGCAAGGCATTATCGTCCAACACTACTCTTACATTATTTCACGAATGCACTGCGCGCATTAGCTTCCAGTGCTACCGTTGCTTCTTCAGTTTTATCCTGCAACTATCTGTTCGATCCTTTCATTTCCAATGTCATAGAAATACGTGTAAAACGTATGCATTTCTAAGTTAATTAAAGTGAGAGGGTTAACTCTCTAGGACTTAGAGATGCGGCGTGGATGATGCTATGTAAGTGGAGATGAGTCCTAAGGCTGATCGTGTAGTCTTTCTCTACACTACTTACATGAGCACGTTTCTAGTTGTAGTTGTCCTTCCTAGTCATAACAAGCCCAAGGCCTTATCACGTTATAAGGGTGTCACAATTACACGTGGTAAACACGTTCAAGTACTGTGTCGTATAATTAGGTCCCATCCTGTTAATCACAAAGTCATGTAAGTGTTGTGTTCTTGTATTTCACATCCAAAATAAGCTCGTGTAGGAAAGGTATTCACAATATACAGTCTAATTAGTATCATCACCGTTCATGCTACTCAAAGCAAGAACGACATTTTCGTAACAATATGAAGCGTAGGATTCAATATGACTTAAACAGCGCAATTGGAATTTGAATATTAAATGTTGCACCACTACTCCAGGCTGCGCAATATCAAATTATTGAAGAAAATCGAGAAAATGCTTATTCGACCAAACTTTAATATATTAAAATAAATAAACATGTTACACATGTATTTATTTGAAGCAGGTATGGAGGAGGTAATGGGAAGTTTGATTGTAATTTTTAATATTTATTCTCGATAAAATGACTACATGGACTGTGTTTAACTTCATAAAGTGTTCAGGAATATGTTTTTGTTTTATTCTAGGGAAAATAAATGACTACCGATGGTGCTGTTGATGTACAGAGAATTATCTTGATAAATTTTTAGTTTACACCACATACATTACTGTAGATGTGTATTATTTGGTGCAGATCTGAGACTTTGGCACGTTAAGAGTTAATTGAAGAGAAAGTGCTCCCTCCCCGAATGTTGATTATAATCCCCAGTAACACCTAGTTTTTCTAGGACTTTTAAGAAGTCAATATTCATCATCGTATTTCATGATGAGCTCCCTTTAGCTTTGATCAACCAACATTTGGACAACTTCTTCATCCTCACGTGTCCTGAAATGGTGTGATCGTAAGAAACTGTCCGTGGGGCCATTGAAAGTCTCTTCTCAGAGATTACCCGGTGGATGGCCACATTAAACGGCTATCTGACTCCTAATCAACATGGCGTTACCGCTATCAAGCGAGCACTATCATATCACCGTAATTATCACTTTGGCAAGTGGAAAATGTCCGACCACCCGGGAATACGTTCCGTCCCGAGCTGCTTGAAAACGATGCAGAGTTATTACGTCTAGAGTACAATGTGCTATATAAAGTCGTCCAGTGCACCTGAGAAAATATGACCTTCTGTCTCGGAAATATTTTTGGTTTAAAAAATTTCAAATTAGTTTCGAAAACGCGAATACAAAATGTTATTCCTGTAAAATTCATCATTCCATATCTTTACGGCGGTAACTTTCAAACGGCATGCGACTATTCACAGAGGCATGGCATTATTGAATGAGGCTGTGCGATCTAAGATGGTGGCTGTGTGCCGAATGTTCAACTCTCTCGGTACCATTTCTACATATCTCTATAGACTTTGCATGTGACATTACGAATGTAGTACTGGAAGGGTTAAACGAGCTCCGCCATTCCTTCGGGCTTCATTCATGTTGTTGACGGAGACATTTCGCCGCTAACCCTCAAAGGAGTATGCACTGGGCAGGTGTCTACGGTTTATCGAATCAATACTTCGGGATGGAATCAGCAAACAGCCTCGTTCGAGTGTTTGATCAGTTGTATCTCTGCGAGGCCGGTGTTTGTTTGTACTCGGAAGGCTGCCGTCTTTTAGGCAAGTGCTTCTTTGGAGTCAGATTAATGATGAATCCATTCTCTGCTTTTTTATTGCGAAACTTTCATCAAAACTGTTAAGTACTGTATATTTCCATGGATGTGTTTGCTTCTTTGTTTTTCTGATTACTTTTATACCTGTAATCAACCCGGATAATAAATGGGCATCGGATTTAAAATCGCAAGGTATGTTGCAAAGAGTGATGCTATGATTTCTGACACAAAGCGAATATTCCGCAAAAAAATGAATAAATACTTATCAAAATCTTAAAGCATACCCCATACCGCTCTCTGTTAAGCAACACAAATAAATCAGTAAAGAAAACAAAAGAGTATTATTCATAAGAGATGTGTATCCCATCCACTCAAAAATGGTTATAACACAGGTGTGGTAGATTTTCATCTTTGCATTCCTAAGCGTGTTTGCCTATGACGTACAAGTACACTGTAAAAGGCGTATTTAGCGATTAAACACTAGTGTTTCGAAAGTGATAGCAAGAATGCGTTAAGAAACACATTTTTTTTTTTTAACAGTGTAATGGGCTTCAAACCTACACGCAATTGAGTATGATATCATCTTCTAAGCGTAGGACTAAGTCGTGCTCGGTGTAAATGGGTATAAATTGGTCAAATCATAATTATACAAATGAAACAAACAGTAACCGACATTTATTTACAGTAGGTTATATGAATTACATACATTTCTTTTAGCCATAATCGATGTTGGATTCTAATTTGGTACGATTCGCAAAGTGTTATAGCTTATTTACCAAAGTTGAAGACACAAATATGCAGGGGAAATATGTTTAAACTTGAGTTTTAATTTCCACATTTAAGACAAACTCAACGAGAAATGTTGTAGGTTTAACAACTTGACTCATGACGTACCGAAGTCGCAAGTATGCACCACACAGATAGAGGCGTAATTTTTGTGGCACGTTAAGCTGTTCAAGTCGAGAAGTGATTTTTTTTACCGGGCTTTTATACAATGTAATCCGGACAAGCAATGCTTAACAGTTAAGCAAAACATATCAATCTATTGTCTCCATTGTGCGTAAACTATCGTTATCCATGCACCTGCCCAACTCTGTCGCTGTAAAAATATTCCGCAGTGTTCAAGCAGACACAAAGTAAAACATGATTTAAATTGGAATCATACGCGTACGCAGGGGAGTGTTTTGGGTGTTCAAACACCCCCCTTTTGCCGAAGGGGGATGTTAACACCCCCTTTTCACCCATTATCACCCCCCTTTTTTCGTCAAAAGGGGGGTGTTTGAAATTGTGAAATGATTGATTTTTGTCGGGGATCTTGAAAAAAATTTTTCGTAACACCCCCCCCCTCCCTCCGCTGAGCGAGTTTGTCGGAGGTTGGCGTGACCGGGAAAAATTTTGGACCTTGGATTTGGAAAAAAAAAATATCATCCCTACCCCATCCCCCTACTACCCCCCCCCCCCCCCCGGCTGAGCGAGCTTTCGGCGGCTGGCGTGTCCGGGAAAAATGTGGAACCTAGGATTTGGCCGCGGATAAACACCCCCGTGGCCAAATCCTGCGTACGCCTATGATTGGAATTAATGTCATTCTATGCAGAATCATGGGAACCTTTGATGACATCGCATCTGAAAGACATAACATGTAGAGCCATGCAGCTCAGATTTTCCTTAAAATGGAAAACATGGTTAAACAGTGCCTATAACATTGAAGTCAATCAATGTTTCTCGGTATAGCCTAAGTAGGCCTTATCAGTGTTACGTTGCATTCCGCCATCAGCTAAACTGAAGTTAATGTAACACATCATTTTGATGTAATGTGCATGTTGTCAATTTGCTGCGGCTTACCGCGAATAACCCCGAAAATCCCAAAAGCCGAACCATAAGTCGAAAGATGCATGAAATAAATTGAACCAAACCTGCAAATCATCTACTGCTCCCAGTAAAATTGCCAGGGCGTCATAATTGGAATATTTGTGTTGAAAATCAACACACAGTGCTGCAAAGTTCTACATTAATGAGGAACATGGTGAAGGAACTAGAACAGCCTTGCCATGTATTATTTCATGTCATGTTTTTTTTATTGCTATTTGTTCATTATGCATGTTTGCCTTGTATTTTCTCCTAGGACGAGTTTGTGATTACGTTTGGCCTCGCTCAAACACTGTTATTACTTTTCTTTTCTTGCCGCGTCTTCAGCGTAGACTCATTAATTTGTGGGGTTTTTTTAAGGATTTGCAGTGAAGCTAGTGTGATGAAATTCATATGGCCGTGGTTCATCAGTTTATTTTCTTTAATGAGTAGGCTTAATGAAATCGTTTCGCTGTTTTCCTCAATTATCGTCGGAAATCAATTTTACAGACATTTGGTATTTGCTTTCTTTGGTAGAGGTGAAATGTAATGATATAAAAAAAATACACGATTACGCGACGTATTCTCTTTCAAAAGAATGAAAATCTCCACCCTTTAAGGACATAAGCTAATTTTGTGAAGCTTCAATCTTTAAAAAAAATGTCAAACTGTGAAACCCGAGTTATAGTAGTGTTTAACTAGACAAATAAACACCCTAGAATGGAAAACATTGGAAGGTTATGCTGCCACTGGCAAGATACGCATGAATGATCAATTTCCACTGCGGTGGAGTATAAAATAGCCTAGACCTACAGACGGTAAGTCTATGGGAGAAAATGGGCATGGTGAATCCGGTCAACATGAGTTCTTGTAGATTTCCACTTATTTTAACACTAAATAATCATTTTGAAATACAAATTTTGTTCAGGGCTTCATTTTTAGACCTTATCAAAGACATTTGGAGCATGGAGGGTTATGTATTTCACAGTTTTTTCATAGCTGTGGTCATTGCTAACCTGTGGCCTTAAGGGGCAGATTATAGACAAGAGACCATTTAGAGTAAATTTGGATTGAACTGACGTGTTTTTTTTATTCATTTTGGAGTGACCTCGGACACTGCCATTCCAAATTAAGTGTCAACACACATGTTCACTCCAAATTCACTGTGAATTTACTCTGAATTTGCCCCTTTTTTATAATTCACTCCTTAAATAAAGAACATGTTTGAAAATTGACATTTTAAGTTGTCAACTATTGTCAAAAGCGAAACATCAGGTTCTCGTTACGAAAATATTCAAAATATGTATAGATCTTCTCTTTGCGCTTATACTACTTCGCTGCTCCTACTAAGCTATTATTTGTATTGCTGCTATTACTTCTATTAATGTTGTTCCTGCTGACACACTAGATAACACAAGACCTACGTATTTACTACCACGAAACCGACATTTACATTCTCCAGTAAACCTCAATAACACGGTTGTGTAGCATATCTTGTTCGGATATACCCGAACATTCGAATATTTATAGAAGACTAAAATAGCAAGCTAATTTGAATTGCGTTGGCACAGCAAGACTGAAATTTATACCACTGATTATCTTCTGGTTTCAAACCACAACATTACTCGATTGCACGAACATGGGGATGTAAATGTCCATATCAGTTTCATCGCGGTTTAAGTAAGATATCATCTAATGAAAACGACGGAAGTGGATATATGCCGATTGTATATCGACAGTCAGTACAAAAGTCGCGCAAAATTGAGGGCACTACATGTGTTTGTAAGCATGCAATCGGCACGTACTTTTCCTTGTCCTATAGGTTCTAGGACAACATCCCGGTAGACAACTACCCCCGGGACAATTAATACCCCCCCCCCCCCCCGAGCAACTACACCTCCTACGATTACCCCATGGACAGCTATCCCCACGGACAACTACCACCCAGACAACTACCTCCCCCACCCGAATAACTAACCATCGACGTATACCATATAGGACAACTATCCCCACGGACAACTACCACCCAGACAATTACCCCCCCCCCCACCACCCGAACAACTACACCTCCGACGATTACCACACAGGACAACTATCCCCACGGACAATAACCACCCAGACAGAACAACTACACCTCTGCCGATTACCAGATAGGACAACTATCCCCACGGACAACTACTACCGGAACAACTTCCCCCCCCCCCGAACAACTACACCTCCGACGATTAACACATAGGGCCACTATTTCCATGAACAACTACCACTCGGACCACTTTCCCCCACCCCTAGACAAATGTCCCGTAGGTCACCTACATCCTATAGAACAATTACTGGAAAACTACAAGAAAAACATCTTTCAGACAATTAACGGGAGGTATAGTTTTTCCTAAGGAGGTGATTGCCCCGGTAAGAGTTGCCGAGGGTAGTTGTCCTATGGGATAGTTGTCTGGGTGGTAATTGAGTACTTGCCTTTTAGAGGGTAATCATCTGGCGCTAAAGTAGTCTGGATACAAAAAGGTGTCATTCGCCTGTATACTGAAGAGTCAAGCTGGGATTATAACAAATCAATAACACATCATCATGGCATTATTCCAAAAGAAACACGGTTTATTGATAAGAAAACGCAATAGACAGGTAGGGATTGCATGTTATGTTCTGAGCTCAGTAGTCAGGTGGTAGTAAAAAGGGGCCAAGTTGAAGAAATCCTAAACGTATTCACATTTTAACGTTTATATGGCATTTAATTTTGGTCAGTTTAGGAGCAATTACATGGCATTATCTTGCAAAATGACTCCATATAGAAATAACCCAGTCTGGAGTCACAATTTCCGCATCCCAAGATGTACAAAGTACTGATTGGGTTAGTACTGGACGGGCCTTGATGTAAAACTATGGTATAATATTCATGCGTAGAACAGGTGCTCAGTCGAATGTGTTAAGGTGCATTAGCAAAACTTAACAGCATTGGATATCTATTTTTCCAGTTTACAAAAATCTGAACTGCATGATTCCCCGTGCTACCAGTGTATCTAAAAAGGTCTAAAAATGAATTCCTGAAAAAAACTTGCAGTTCAAAATGATAACTAGGATCTTTTAAAAAGGAAAAATCGTTGAGCAACCATTTCATTTTCTCCCACAGACTGTTGTGTTGCAAAATTTTTGTCAGCTGAGAATGATTAATTTGCTAATTTTTATCTGGACATATTATTTTTAAAAGTGACAGCATAACTGTCTAAACTGTTGTGTCCTAGGGTGTTTATTTGTCTATTCAAACACTACCACATGTGTCAGAGAGCAAAGTTTGACATTTGTTTTAATAGGGCTTGAATAATGTTGTATAGTGTCTTAAAAAACACTTCCACTTTCCTCCATTACTGCATGAATGGTGCTTTCACTTAAGATCTATTACACTCTTAAAAGTTCTGTGGTATCATGGAGCCATCTGGGGGCATCGACTAACTGCGAACTGGCGTATTATTTATGACACGTGGAATAACATATCAATGTACACTTGACCACAGTCAATGCCTCAGATGTAATTTATTCTTAATACATGAACAATGCAGGAATTCGATATTGCCTACTTCTCAATCTTTTCACATTCCATGCATATTTTGCATTCCATCTTAGCACAACACTATTTTGCAGAAACTTATAAGCCACACTTGTAATTCCATCTATTAGGATCAAAACATTCATCGCATTGTGGGAAACGCACACTGCATACTACACGATTTACAGTCACGCGACTGCTGACTTTGGATCCGAAATAAAAAAGCGCTTAAATTTCGTACACGCCAATTTTTTTTCAGATCCAAAGTTGGCAGTCGTGCGACTGAAAATCGTGTAGTGTGCGGTGGCCATATGAGTCTAATCGCAGATTGCAAGGAATTACATTCACCGACTTGTTTCCCCCGATGGTACGAAATGCTTCCTGCATCGTCTTGAAAAAAAAAATGGGTGATTGTGCGAACCTATTATACACATGGTATACGCCTATACAAAACATCTCAAAGAATTACTTGTTTTCCAGGTTTGACTGTCACGTTTGAATTAAACACTGAGCCAAAAAGACCAAAACATATAAAAAGAAGTTTCACTGATTACATGACGGGAAATTCTAGGGTTCGTCTTAACCCTAAAAAGCCCAAGGGGGGGCACATTGTGCCCCCCCTACCAAATTTTTTTTCGCCACGTCCACAATTTTTGTCGAAATTTGATCAAACTTGGTGACTTTTCCTAAAATTTTATGGCAAACATTTTGGTGTATAGTTAAAGGTTTAGACGCCGTGGAAATCGTTGTTGCCAGGCAACCAGCATTTTGAATGTCATGTGGTTGTCATTGTGTTTTCTTCTAATTTTTAACTAGCATAGAATGAGTTTACTTCGCACTTGTTTTTTTGTATCTATTGACCAAATATGACAATGAGAGGACGAATGTTTCATTCTATTGTCGAAAACATATTAAGTACATTTCTTTTGTTTTCTTTAGTTTTGAAGGGTAAAGAATGGGCGCCCACAACAATAAAAACAGAGTAAGAGAATTGATGAGAGAATGTCATTTTGTCTTAGCGGCTTTTTTTTTTGTTTTCCACCTTTATTTTCAGATTTAAGAAGTTGATCAGATTGGGAGCATGAGATTTGATGTATCAGAAGTGCAAAGTTCTCACAAAAGAGTTTACCAAAGAATGATAAAAAAGGAAGGCTTTATTGCAGGTTACTTTTAGGACTGCTTGAAGGGCAACGCAACAGGGCATGAGTAATTTGTGCATGCAGTACGCAATGTACAGGTTCGCCACGTAGTAGGCCTGGTAGTTGTAACACAAAATGTTGAGCTCGCCAAACAGTCAAAGTGTTACATGCAAAATATTATTTTCTATCTTAAATGTTACGTGTGCATCGTTGGTATAGTTTAGAGACAGAATAATATGAGACTTGGTGAATGTGTAATACGACAGGGATATCTAAAGACGAACTTAAACATATAACAAAAAATCCATAATTTCTATGTATTTCATTATATTATGGTAAATAGCGCCCCCATGTGGTGACCTTGAGAAATTTTGATAGCTGCATTTTGTAGAGTTTGAGTTGCTTTGCATGTGTGCCAAATTTGAGAGTGATTGGTCAAAAAATAAAGATTTTAGAGAAGGGGGGCACAATGTGCCCCCCCCCCCCCGTTGGGCCACGGAGAGCCAAAAATAGCTTGGGCTTTTTAGGGTTAAAGCACACGATCTTCCAGTACCCATCAAGGACAAGATAAGGACAGAGTTCATTACATGGCATTACTTTACCGAAAGGAATGACACATGTCGTATGCATGATACCCAATAAAAGATAATGATGATTTTGATTTTAAACGAAATGCACCGAATAATATTTGGAAAATTGTTCCTTTTTACGAACTTTGTCGAGCGTTTATGAAAAACAGACAAGAATACAAAACATTTCATGCATATTTTAAGTTTGCTCCAAATTTTATCTGATAAATATACAAACCTATATTTGTACTAATGTTTAGGACTCATTTTGGGTAGAAAGTGAAATTATAGCTTTTATGAATTAAGTTCTGTAAATTTTCACATGATATATCAGGTAATATATATTTTTTCTACAGATTATGATATGACGCAAATTAGATCCGTGGTGCCAAATGATAAGTATGCTTCACTCTTATAATCATCAATAAAACAAAAGACGAAGACACAGGGCATATCACTCTTGGAGTCCCATATCCATAGAAGCGTAATGAAATTGTATGTGATCCCTAAATGGTGACCTCAAAATAACTCGAAATAATGGAATGGAAACCAAAATGACGATCAAGTTTTAGAAATGCAAGCCAACCTGGGAGGAAAAACAAGAAATACGGGAAGATGCAGAACTTTTATGATCAGTTAGTCAAGTTCACCACGAAAAATGATAATGGAAAATGTGTAACGCAATAACGCAATAATTGTAACTTTTCCTTTAAACTTGTTCAGCGGACAACATTTTTGTAAGGTTTCATTTCATTTCATTTCATTTCATTTCATTTCATTTCATTTCATTTCATTTCATTTCATTTCATTTCATTTCATTTCATTTCATTTCATTCATTTATTTCATCACGGTAAAAAAAAACCAAATTCAGCAAAAGCTGTTTTTCAATTGGGCCGTGAACAATATATGATATTGAAATATATGATTTTTTTTTATAAATACAAAAACATAATCAATGACAAAACACAACATTGACATAACTTTAATAAAAAAAATATGTATAACATACAGTAGCCCACTATCTACCCCCCCCCATCCCTGTTAATCCAGACGCCTGTTTCTACTATTATATCAGATCAAATTCAATACCAAATATATATTGCATGACTTGATCGTGATAATTATCGTTGCGTACCTATAAACGAACGGAATCTTTGTATAGAAGGTAAAGTTTTTATATCAGTGGGGAGATTATTTCATAATACTGACCAATTGTATTGAAGACTTCTTTTTCCATAGTTTGTTTTAACTTTATTCACGATCAAATTTCCTAAAGATTGTCGAGTAAAATAAGTCGAGTTTTGACGAAAGAATCCAGCAGCAATATATTTAGGAACAATACCATGAACAATTTTATGCATGAACAAATATGTGCGCTTTTTAAATCGCAATTCAATATCATCCATTAAAGTAAATATGATTGATAAACAAGGTATAGGCAGTTTACTCAGATTTAATTCAGCTTAAGAAAATATATCCATAAACATCTATATCACACTGTTCATGGTGCCACACTGAGTGACTCTGTTTTTTTTTATTTCCTGTAGGAATACATTATTGGAATCACATAACAACTATTTGTTTTATTATTGACAGGATTTTGGGGGAAGGCAGTTCCAGGATTGTGGTGCTGTATTATAGTCGTTCGGGTTGTTACAGTAGTAAGTACAGTACGTGATGTAGACCGGAGACATTACGATGAATAGCGGATGTGGAGGGCCTCCAAAAGGTTAGGAGGTACTTCATAATAGGAATATGAAGGGCGTTATAGGCAAGTGCAGCCGTCTGAGATTCAATTCTTTTGGAAATGGGGAGCCAGTGTAAGCCATACCATCAGAATTGGAGAAACAATATTGTATCGGGATATCACACTAGCAGCCTGGTTTATCCGTTAGCGTTACGACGAAGCGTTGCTATGGTTACGGGACAAACAACATGTGTTAGTCTCTTTTGCGTAATGAGGCAAAGATGCCGATAGTGTCTGAACGACTGCTAAACGGAAACACTTACAGCAGCTCCTTGACTTTGTGTGGTTTCTTAAACGGTTCAAAGTCTTAAGGGGAGAAGAAGCCAGCAACGAACAGGCATAAGTTAAGAAAAAAAAATAAGCTCTTGCCAACCAATCAGATCGCACGTGCACTGGTCTGGAGCTGACCATGCGTGACCGATGCATGCCACCCGACGTGTGTTAGTCGCGCCATGGTAATGTATGCACTGTTTGAATCGATAAGCTCCGAGCCCCCTATAGCTGTTTCAGCGAGTTTTATCACGGGATAAAACTTGCAAAGACGTAAAATAAACACAAATTAACTTATTAACAGGGCCTTGCTGAGGGTGGGTATCACACAGTACTCCTTATTTATCACCATGTACCATAATTCTCACAATGCTTACAATGTATTTTTTTCTTAACTTATGCCTGTTTGTTGCTGGCTCCTTCTCCCTATAAGTCATTTACTGAGTATATTGTCCCAACAGAATAATCATGTTACAAACAACGAAACAAAATACAAATAAAAAAAAGTTTGTTTCCCTACTTACGTAACATTTGTAGAGTTGTTAACAGCTTCCACAAACTTCAATTTCAATTCACAACATTGCTGTGTTTGATACAATTATTCTATTACCACTGATGAAAGAAGATAAAGCGTCATGTGTGGTCTCTTCTTGTTTAGTGATTTCTTTTAATTGGTTTAATATATTGGTTCCAATTTCCTTTAAATATGTGATGTACTTGATTGAAATAATTTGATTTATTCAATTTATCTCTGGATAGTATTACCTAAAGGATACCTTAAGGAACAGTAATTAGGAAAAAGAGTGAAATTTGTACCACCAAACAAGGCGCTACCATTAAATTATGGAATTACGGTGCTGCGTTTTGATGTCTGGCATTAGTCTTCTATCATTCTGTACTTCCTCGACAGCAGGCCTTTTAACATGTTTAAATTTGTGATTTCTCTTTCAAAAACTTGCGATTCGAATTAGCAGAAACCCCTCGAAACGTAAAGGAACCCAAAAGGGAATTTGAGAAAATAGATACTGTATCTTAATAAGCAGAATGGTGTACCATCATTTCACTATTTCTAGTGATGACGTAACAGTGCCTTAGGTAATAATGTTTCACTAGCAGAGACTGCTCGCGCCAGGTTAATAGATGTTTGCACATCCAATGATAAAGTCAAGAAGAAGAAAGTGACAAGACTATACAGACTTTTTGTTCATTCTGTATGCCCTTTTTAGGGGTATCAGGCGGTAAGGTTACTACAGAATCCAAGGTACTGTATTTCATGTTTTATTCCGTTTCCGAGCCCTCGACATATTTTCTGTGAAAGATTTCTTAAGATATTAATTTTTATTCTACCTACATTTTTTTTTTGATGAGAGGAAAGGGACATATTAAGGGCAAAATACGCTTTTATTTCTATGGAGTTAAATTCAATTTGGAATGGAGTCAGCGTAAGCCTACTCTATTCCGATTTAGAGTGACTGAGATTTACGAATTAATTTGACTCGGAATGGTGTGACGTCAACTGAGAATCGATTCAATTCCAGTCAAAGTAACTCGGAAATCCGAGTCACTTTAACTCGAAATAGAGTGGTCTCCCAGCTAACTCCATTCTTACTCACATTTGACTCGGAATGGTGTGTCGTCAACTGAGAATCGATTCAATACCAGTCAAAGTAACTCGGAAATCCAAGTCACTTTACATCGAAATGGAGTGGTCCTCCACCTGACTCCATTCGAAGTCAGATTTGACTCGGCATAAAAAATGTAGCTGGACGATAGTAGCACTATTTCCCTAGAATGACGTAACAGCGCCTTCGGTAATAATGTTACATCGGCACGGCCTGCTCGCGACAGTTTAATAGATGTTTGCACACCGAATGATAAAGTCAAGGAGAAAGTGGCAAGACTAAATTGAGTTCCATTCATCGGTTGTCTGGCTAGAGTACGATGACCGGGGCTATGGAAAGCCCCAAGCACATGTAGGCAGACATTAGGCTATATCATGTTTTCGCTTACATCACAGTTGACATTTAAAGAGGGGGATGACATGTTCGGGAATGGGCCAACATGCTTCAGGAACCAAGTGTGTAAGTGCACATAAAAAAATATACCAACATTTATATTGGTTCGAGTGTTTATCCAGGTTGGAAGGTGTTATCTTGAATTCGTTTGTTTCTGGAAGGCAAATAGGGTCATGTTTATGGCACCATTCAGTTTTAGAGGCATATGTTAACAATGACCACACTTTGTAAGTGAAATATAAGTTTCTCTGATAAGGTCTAGAAATGACGCTTTGAAAAAAACTGTACTTACAAACGATCATTTAGTGCTTTAAAGGAGTGAAAATCTACGAGAACCCAGTTTTGGCATGCATATTCCCCCAGACTGCTTTGTTACAGTTTAGAATACATCGGATGTATAAATAACTTGTGATGCTCCTCTATTTATATTTTACCATCGACAACATAACTTTCCGAAAATGTATTAGTCTAATTGTCCATTTAACCACTATTACGTAACTCAAATATCACAATTTGACAATTTTCAATCTCACAGGTGTACAACTTTGAATAATATTACACAATTTAATATTTAACACAACTTATCAAAAATAAACTCATATAATGAGAAACAAATTATTTGGCATAAAGTTATGTAACAATACTGTCTGTAACAGCGATTTTCGATGATTCTTATGTCAAGGAGATTTTGACCGTGAAAAATGCAACGTAGAGACCGTGAACCTGATTCTATAACTGAATCACTATAAACTCGTTTTAACTTTCATGGAAGACTGCTAGCGTCCGTGCCATTTCGCCATTGAGATATCAGGAGGATTGCAAAGTTGGAGGGTAAAAAAACGTTTCCAGACAATTAATCTCGATATTTCAAACATTAATTTTGGGCTAATTTCTATTTTCTGCTCCTAAGTGAAAGGAAGTAATTTATTCCACTGTGCTTTTTCGACATTCCATTTCTTCTTTCTACACATTAATTTGCTTTCTAACCGTTTTTCTCATGTTGATCTGTCTTCTTTCTCCGTTCCCCTGTCTTTGTGTGTGCGTATCTCCATATTGTTCTTCCCCGCCTTCCCGTTCCTTTTCTCTTCTTCTTCATCGTCTTCTTACCCCCTTTTCTTCTCCTCCTCCTCATCCTTCATTTTCCTCTTACTCTGCATTCTTCATCCTTTTTCCCATTTTCTTCCTATTAATTTCTCCATACTTATTTTCTTGTTATTCTTCTCCTTCTCCTTCTCCTTCTCCTTCTCCTTCTCCTTCTCCTTCTCCTTCTCCTTCTCTTTCTCCTTCTCCTTCTCTTTCTCTTTCTCCTTCTCCTTCTCCTCCTCCTCCTCTTCCACCTCCCCCAGTCCTTGTCCCTCTTCCGTCGTCTCTTCTCCTCCTCTGTATGCGCTGTTACTATCGTGCATTCACAAATATATTTTCACTTGGTATTAAAGCGTTATATTTTCAGTTTGGGGTTTCTTTCTTATTTTGAGACTTTTTACATTTTTTTTAATATATATTTACACTTCATCTCTCCTCTCCACTCCCAGTATCTCCTCCTTTCCTCCCCTTACGCTTTCTCTCCCCTTCTTGTTTTCCCAGAGAGTCCTTGTTTTTATCCTTTCCATATAGTCTCCCAACATTCTATTTTAGATTCCATCCACCTTTAGTCATTCTAAAAATCAATATCAAGTGGCCTCCATGTACAATCGCACATTTAAAAAAAGCGCCTGGTTATAGAACGCCGCCAAAGGCGGTAATTTTCTTTCGTGCTTTGGGATATTTGCGAGTGATCACGCAAAAGGACGAAATAATTGTGGCTGTGATTTCTGCATACCTTGTCGAGACGTAGTATAGCGAACATGCAACATACAACATATTTTCATTAAATGTGCTTCTGCAAAAAACAGAATTCATGTACTTGTCATGCTTGCTGTTACACATCATCAATTGAAATGTTTGCTATGTTTAAACGTATTTTTCTTTTTTTAGATAATCTAATGTACCTGCAATTTGTACAGCGTGGCCCAAAAAGAATGCTACACATGCGATCGTTAATTTCTTCAAAGTCATTCACAAAATTTCATTGGTGATTATTTCATGGGTTAGAGCATTCTTTTTCCAACAAAATGATACCATGATCATTAATTTTGATTAAGGTGTTTGGATATTATTCTGAGTCAATGCAATTTCCTGAATTTGCTATTTTTTAACCTCCAGCGATCATCAGAACACCAAAATATTCCACATCTTGGTGTGCCATCGACTAAGCTCCGCCTAGACAAAGGGCTGGAATGTCCTCGCTTTGATAAGGAAGACGATGCGAGCTACATTTCCATTGTCATCGCGGTTTGTCTGGTATGGCACGCTGAGACGCGAGAATATCTCGGTGTTCGGATGACCGCCGCTGATGAAAAATGTGTAAGTTTGGAAAACGACATTGCCTAGGGAAAAATGGCCGCAGGACCCAAACGAATTACTCAAAATCAATGATCCCGGTATCGTATTGTTGAAAAAGTATGTTCTACCCGCTGAAACAAAAACCAATGACACATTGCAGATGATGTTAGTAATCGCAGTTGTAGCATTCTTCCTGGGCCACCCTGTATAACTGATGTTTTGAGCTATGCAATTCCTGTACACGAATTGTGCACAAGGTGAGGCCAAAATACTAAGCTACATTCACTATGGAATGCATATGAATACTGGTCGTGTATTCGAAATTGTTGTGAATGAATAAACATCGCACATGAATAAATTAGTCTGTGGACTCCTTTTTTAACACAATAGTGTATCAGGGAAAAAATAGGTACGTGTTGTTGAAACTGATTACTAATAGATTTTCACCTATTGAAGCACTAGGATCATTTTAAGTACACTATTGAGGATTTCGTTTAACCTTAATCGTACCTTAATGACACGAATGA
>JZLH01S0281104.1:22500-26425 GCA_001188425.1 Eucidaris tribuloides
CTCACAATGCTCATTTTTATTCGTTAACTTATGCCTGTTAGTTGCTGGCGCCTTCTCCTTTTAAGTGTGTTCAATTTATGAAATACCACCTACATGGTAGTAATAGTAACAGTAGTAGTAGCAGTAGTGGTAGAAGTAGTAATCATTGTAGTAGCAATAAAAAAAGTAACTTGTACTAGTATTATTTAAAACATACACACAGAGAAATGTACGACGTATTGTGGGGAGGTAAAAAAAAATTATAGCAAGCGATGAAATGATATTGAAGCTTTACACTACGTCATTTTCCAAAATTTTCCAAATTTAATTGGAAACAAATCTGAAACGGAGGAATTTATGCTGCTCAATATCAATCTATGTAGCATTGTGCAATTAAACTTAGGCGACCCTACGGCGCGCCATAACTGTGGGGTTTATCTACGCATGCTGTTCCCTGGACCTCTAAATTCCCCAAAGATTAACGCTTGGCTAGTACCATACCGTGGACCAGCTAATTGCAATCGACCGGGCCACTATTTACAAATTGGCTTGTACAGCAGAGGGGGTCATTTTCATCAATACAACGGGTAATGATCAGAGGTGTAGCAAGAAATTCTGTGGGGGGGGGGGGTGACGTCAATCATACTGTTACATATCTTATTGTGCAAAACAAGTTGTGCACGGATGATGGTGATGAGAAAGAAGAATGTGATGATGATGATGATGATGATGATGATGATGATAATGTTCTTGATGATCATGTTGATTATGATACTGATGATCATGTTGATTATGATATTGATGATCATGTTGATTATGATTCTGATAATTATGATATTACGAAGAAGGAGAGAAATCACATTTTATCACCATCTTTTTTTAATCAGTACATGAAATAAATGATAACCCCCCCCCCCCGAAAGAAGTATTTTTGTCCAAAGAAAGTGTCTTTACTTTGTTATTGAACAATTTAAATGCCAATTAATACGTGAAGGAAAAAGGAATGACAAAGGAAAGTACAAAAGAGAATACAATAAACTAGAAAAGAAGAGAGAAAGATTAAGATAAATAAATAAAAATAGTGAATAAATCAGTCAAGTTTCATGAAGAAATAAAAGGGTCGTCAGAACCTAAAAGCCGGTAGTTAAACAATATTTATTCTAGGGGCCCAACTCCGGAAATCATCCCCCCTCCCCCGCTCCTCCTCCCTTTTCTACTGGTAATGAAGTTTTGTTATCGTGTGGCAAGAAAACGTGCGGAATCATAGCACGCCTTTACTCCTGGGATCGGAGTGTCGCTGTGATCTACCGGAGATAGCTGGCGACCGTCAATTGTCCAATCAACGCCTTCTAAAATACACTTCCTGTCATAAATTGTCCAATCATTGCCTTCCAAATACACTTTCGGTGGTCAATTGTCCAATCAACGCCTCCTGAAATAGTTTAATCAGTGCAGTGATAGAAATTACTCAGGGCGCTAATCAACCAATATGATTCATTAGGAAAGCACGATTAGCTTTCCCAGAGAACTACGATAGTTAATTTCGATGTATTGAGATGGTGCGGCTTGTGCGTCGTAATTATAGAGTTTGTAATCTAATCTGTATACGCAATTAGGTGACTTGGGTTGGAATTACGTTACAAGTAACAAATTGTAGTTTACGGAGTAATCATGTACACAATCAGAGCCGTTTTGTTTATTTTATAAATCCGTCTGAAAACTGTGCAATTAAATGTCTAACATTTGGGGTTTCTCTTAAAGACACAGACTAACATTGTGGAGCTTCAATTTAAACAATTGTCAAACTTTAATGTCTGAGCTACACAGTAGTGTTCAAATGGACAAATAAACACCACAGAATACAAAATTTTGGAAAGTTATGCTGCCAATGGCAAGGTATGCATGAATAAACAATTTGCACTCCGGTGGATGATAAAATAGCCTAGATCTGCACAAAGTAAATCAATGGGAAGAAATGGGCATGTAAACCCAGTCAATTGAGTGCTAGTAGATTTTCACTTTTTTAAAGCACTAAATCATTATTTTGAAATACAATTTTTTTTTTCAGGGCTTCATTTCTACACCTTATCAAACCCACTTTGAGCATGAGGGATTATGTAGCTCACATTTTTTAAACTGTGGTCAATGTTAGCCTGTGGCTTTAAGCATCCCCTTCGTTTCTGTCGTGAAAGTATGGCATGGCATGAAGTATTCAGTTTAAAACGGTTTGGTTCAAACAGATCACCGCATCATAAAAAAATACAGAGATAAGATATAAAGGTTAAGTTTGAAAACTATGCAATATCCTCTCCTCCTAAATAACATGACCTGTGTTTATATTCCAGTACACACATTCATATTGATATAAGATTTTCAATATGCATGGAAATTTGTAAGTACGTATTTCACCCATTATGTTTGTGCATGTGTACTTGTATAATGTGCGCGTGCTGTGGTGTCCATTCGTATGCCGCTGTAAACAACAAATCCCTTTCAATAAATAAATGTGGGTTTGAATCCACATATTTTAATATCCAGACTAGTTCACGAAACTAATAACTCACTCCAACCCGCCTTCACCGGCATTTGAACTTTCAAATGCTTCTGTACTACTCTGTCTACAGGGCTGCCACTCAAAATTTTAATTTTCCCCTACGCCGCATGCGTATTTTCCCCTACGGACACTACTTTTTCCCTACACCCCAATAGGCCAATTTTGTTCCTTAGGAGTTATGTTTTCCCCTACAAAAATCCACTTTTCCCCTACGAAGGTGCGTTTTCCCTACAAAATAACCTTAGTAAATGCAAGATATTTATTTTGATTTAGAAAGTTAACATTGCAATCACCTCGATATTGCGGCATGCGCGCGTTACGGTTTTCGTAATTATACGATATGGTGACCACCTTGGACAATAGATTTACCCAAATAATGTCTACAGGCGAATATATACGGGAGTTTGTAGAAAATCTTTGAGGATTTAAGAATATTTTTTTGAAAATTGTCAAAATTCCCTACAAATCATCAAAAATCCTTACTTTCTCCTGCAGAAAGTCATTTTCCCCGTAGGGATTCCCTACTCCCTACGGTTGACTAAAATTCCCTACGGTAGGGATTTTCCCCTACGAGTGGCAGCCTTGTCTGTCTACCTCTCTCGCTCTCAGACGATAGAGACAAATAACCATTTCGGTGATCCACTTTGAGAATTGACAGCTAATAGTAACGGATTCCGAAACCGAACGCATGCGACAGCTGTTACAATCGTACCAATTCTGCGTAGCCAGCGGCTTTCTTGTGTCAGACAACATCAATCCCTCGGCAGACTCCCCGTACGGAGCGTTGCAATTATTCGGGTGTATTATGTACAATGTCTTCTTTTTCACTGCAGGGCTGCTTCTCAGAATTTTCATTTTCCCCTACACCGCATTCGTATTTTCCCCAACGGACACAAACTTTTCCCCTGCGCTTTAACAACCCACTTGTCCCCGTACGAAACTAAGTTTCTCCTACAAAAACACACTTTTCCCCTACGTAACTACGTTTTGACCTACAAAATAACCTTAGTAAATTCAAATTACTTATCTTAGTTGAGAATTTGACTTTGTGATCACTTCGATAGTACTATATGCGTGCGTTACGATTTGTGTAACTCCCGGGGTGTAACTCAGGTTTCTTTGCCAGGTAGGCCTAATTAGTGACCAACTATGGATTAACCCTTACAGAAATTTCTCAATGGTATACCATTGAAATACCATTGAAACCACCATTGAAACGCACCATTGAAACACCATTGGACACCATTGGACTACCATTTGAAATACCATTGAAATACCATTGAAAATACCATTGGACACCATTGGAAACTATTTAAATTTTGAACCCGTCTTCAATTTTGCATATCCAATGTAGTTCAATGGTAAATACAATGTAGTTTCCGGCATGGTAGG
>JZLH01S0281104.1:26450-37683 GCA_001188425.1 Eucidaris tribuloides
ATTGACATCCCATTCAACTAAACGACCATTGACTACCAACATCCACCATTGACGTACCATACATCCATCATTGACCTACCAGTTGACCTATCCACCATAATCTTACTCATTCACTAAGAATTGGTACGTTAATGCGCCTGGATGTATGGATATGTCACTGTAAGGGATAGCTGACTAGACTCAGCGCTGTGAGTATTGATTGCACATCCATACATACAACTTACCTAGTGTGTACATGCGAAGAAAAAATATTATTATTGCTGCTTTGATTGAGTCAATATACCAATGGATTCTCTTAATTGAAAAACTGGTAGCTCTAAAAGAGCTTAATTCACTCAGCATGTGGATTGATCCTTGCATGTATGAATGAATCAGTACCATGCAGACATTGGAAATATACAGACCTGGTTGCTGAGATTTTGCCAAAGGTAAAGCACACGCCGGCTCAAAACTAGTCAGTCAACACTATCACCTGGGCTTGCATGCGTTGTTAACTCAATCGGCTCATCTCGATGCGGCTGCCACTTGCCGGTACAGCTAGGCTTTCTTCGTGTGGCCGATACTTGTGCCGGGGACTTGCCTGATCAGCTGCTTGAGTTTTATATGTTTCCACAATGACTTCATCTGCAGGTATGCACGTCATTCCATATAAAAGATTTACAGAAAATGAAAATAACATATTAGATACCTAGTACATGTACAAAAGTAACTTAGTAAAGTAGTACGAGCCTGACGGTTGACAGCATTTTAATGAAACAAAATTAACTGAAATAAAAATGAAAATTAATTTTACGGTGCTAGATCTAAACACCGCGCAACTAATTCTAGGCGTTATTTTTTTAAGCAATCATAGAACAAACATTAACTTGCCAATGTAGGCCTATGAGAAATACTTTGCAAGAACTTAAAAGACTAGAAGATATGACAGACTTATTTATTAGATCTAAAGCTTTATATATGAAAAAAATAGTCCATCCCGGATTCCCGACATCCACTGCATGACTGCATGATCTAAGAAAAACAATAGTACATGTAGTAGTTTAGAATAGATTTAGAACCTGAAATTCATCATCAGGAATTTGGCTTTGGCTATATGAATAACAACACCAGTGACCGGACCAGTGCCAGCTGTATAGCCCAAGGCTATATGTTTAGCTAAACCAAGCACAAGCCATTGTAATCTGACCAGTTCATGCACAATGCTGTACATTGTGTGCATGCAATGACTCATTCACATGCACCGCCAGTATCGCTGCCACTGCCATCTGGGGTAACTGGCCGGCTCGGGCTGCCGGTTGACAAAACATGCGGCCTTGCATGCACAACAACTTCACTCATTTTCTTGGACAGTTGAAGGTATAGCTGTACAAAGTACATGTATGAATCAATCCACTCATTTACTTACCATTCTTGCCATATTTCTTCCCCTCAAGGTCATTTGAAAGAAATTGAACTGAAGTCACAGCTGTCAAATACGGGCCCGCCAAATCTTGTCTTCCCAGAAAAATGATCGCGCCTGTATATTCAAAATGGCTGAACCCCAGCCTCGCATCGCGTATGATTTGAAGTGAAATAGCGGCTATGAAATAAGCTACTTTTTTCATATACGAGTTTCAAAACATTTAAATAAGAAATATATAATGAATTACTTATTTGTTATCTATTTCTTTATTTTGGATTTATAATGAATTTTGTTTTTCAAGGATAAAAAATCACTAAAATCTTACACTTGCACAGACTCAAATCGGCAACAGAATAATTCAGGAACACCATTAGATTACCATTGAAATACCATCTACATTGAGAAATACCATTGACCCATGGACTACCATTGACTCATGAAATAATACCATTCAATTACAATCTACCACTGAGGAAACACCATTAGATTACCATTGAAATACCATCTACATGAGAAAAAACACCATTGACCATAGGCGCTACCATTGACTCATAAAATAATACCATTCAATTACAATCTACCACTGAGGAACACCATTAGATTACCATTGAAATACCATTCTACCATTGAGAAAAACACCATTGACCATTGACTACCATTGGACTCATAGAATATACCATTCAATTACATCTACCACTGAGCGCAAACACCATTAGATTACCATTGAAATACCAACTACCATTGAGGAAAACACCATTGACCATTGGACTACCATTCACTCACCATACAACTATAAATGAACACCATTGAATTACCATCTACCATTTAGCGAACACCATTCAGACACCATTTACATTACCATTGATCAATGGGCATACCATTGAGATACCATTGGTACCAATGAATACCAATGGTTCACCAATGAAATAGCCATTGCGATCGATTTCTGTAAGGGCATATAATGTCTCCAGACTAAGATATGTGAGGATTTAAGAATGTTTTATTTTGAAAATTGTGAGAAAATTTTCAGGTACTCCCTATACGGAAGGTCATTTTCACCGTAGGTATCCACTCCAACCTACGGATGGCTAAAATACCAACGTAGGGGGTTTCCCCTACAAGTGCCAACCTTTGTTCATAGGTTGCGTCTACCTCACGAGCAGAATCGACACATGTAAACCATGCCCCGCAGACAACAAGATAACGATTTAAGGCGGATGATTTTCCAATATCAGCTTGCTTGGCATGAATTCTAATCGCGAAGGAGCTCAATATCTGTCGGTAACCAAGTGCGGTCGTATACTCCTATGAAATAAAACCACTGCATGTTTAACACATTTTACCACCATGTTCTAGTTTACACGTAAAAGAGATTGATTGTGGTATATAGGGCATTTGGAAGTTTTACATTTAGTTACAAGAACGAACCCAACACACTTGAGCCACGTTAATGCCTCGGGGTTCTTGCTATTGTCTTCAACGAGTAAAAGAACTTCCATATTCTGTGTTACGCACTTTTGTTGCATCGTTGTACTCAATTTATTTGCAATGGATTTGAAAAAAAATGTTTTAATTGTTCTTTGTTTAGTCATTACTATCGTAGTGTTTACTTTACATCCATTGTATATCGATCAATTAATTTCTGGATGGAAATGTTTGCATTTTTGCGTGGGTACAGGCTTATGATTTACAGAAATAAGTGACAATTGATTGAACGATGGAAAATCACCCCGAGTCGATTGGCATTTTCACATTATCCTCCATGATGTGGGATGTAGTCTTATTCTCTTTGTGAGTGTGTGTGTGTATGTGTGTGTGTGTGAGTGTGTGTGTGTGTATGTGTTTGTGTGTGTGTGTGTGTGTTTGTGTGTGTGTGTGTGTGTGTGTGAGTGTGTGCGTGTGTTTGTGTGTGTGTGTGTGTGTGTGTGTGTGTGTGTGTTGTGTTGTGTATGTATCTATGTTTGTGTGTATACGTCTTTGTGTCTGTGTCTGTGCTTAAGTTTTCTCCCCATGTGCCGTCCTCATTAATACCCTATTTGGCTCAACATCTTTTACGCAAAGAGCATTACAGATGCGCACTTTATTGTACAAACGCAAATGTTTCCTTTCATTTTAATGCCTAAAGTAGGTCTGATATTATCTCCCAGCTGCTGTGTGGCTATGATGGATGTCTTTGTTAATAATTTCCATCGGTTTCGAGATATAAATCAAAGTCTAGTCTCTACCGCCATGGTAACCGCCGTCTGTCGAGATTAGCAAAGAGAATGTGAATATGCGTACCAATGAACGCACGCAATGGGGCATTTTGGATTATTGTAAAAAAAAAAATGTGTATGTATATATTGTATATTAAAATAATATAAATGTTTTTGTTATCAATTCAAAACATTGCTTTACACGAGTAATGCGGAAGACGAAATTATTTTATGAAAATGTTCATCAAAATTTTGCTAGCAACTTCGAAGAAATAATGAGGGCACCATGAAAGCTAACGCTGAACAGAAATCCAAACTACCAAAATCAAAATATTTCATGAAAATATAACAACGTATACTCCCACAAGCCCGCGCGCGCACACACACACACACACACACAACACACACACACACACACACACACACACACACGACACACACACACACACACACACACACACACACACACACACACACGCGCGCACGCACACACACACAAACAAACAAACATACACACACAACACACACACACCTCACTACCTCCCCCCCACCCACACACACACATATAGCCTACACACACTTTGAACAAACACGTAACACTATTAGGTAACTACTCATTCATACCTGCATAAATGCTCGACGCAGGCAGTATCAGTATGTGTGTGTTTTTTCTGCACTACATATCACTAAGGAAAGATTTTAATAACTTGTAAGACCACTCCCCTTCAAAATTTGAAGAAACACTGTATTCCCAACTAAACTAATCTTGAAACAGATCTTTGAATGGATGACTAGCAAACATGGTCGATTAGATATAGCCAAATATTATTCAAACAAATTCCAAGAAATATTGAACGGTCCTCTAATGTGCTGTATTTCAAAACTTCATCAATTCATATGTCTCGCAGACAGTGTCTTTACTCCCCCTTCTCACTCGAATGCATGCCTGAAGTCTTTGGCATCATAGATTTCACTTACCCCTAGACCTCGCAAATCATGAATTTCTTTCAGCCCAAAGCATATTTTAACGCCTCAAATGTCTAGACTACCATCGATCCGTCATTATTCATATAAACACTTACAGAGCTACATCTGTTAGCCCCTTATTTTTCGGGGCCATCCTCCATACCCGCCCGGTAGTTCACCTTGCTCCGATATGAGTTTTGCACGATGCATCACGTGACCTTCGCAGTCATCACACGCGTGTGCACGTCTATTAAACTGCGTGTCTTGATGACATTGACCAGAGTATTCTTGACGTAGCATTTTTGAATTCACACAACAACTTTTAAGCTGTGGACGAAAACAATTTTGGAATGTTTTATTAACTTCATTGCTGAAGTTTTGTGTTCTAGGGTGTTTTTATGACCATCCAAATACTATCATATATAAAGGTAAAGGTAAAGGTAAAGGCGAGTTGTTTATCGTCTTGTATCACTGTAGAACAATGCTCACACGACGTCACACATTACCCCTTGATCATTGGACCCATATCAAGCCTGCACATTATGTGCGCCACCTCCACTCCCTGAGGAGTATTCCTTAGCATTGGCAGCCTGTTAGGCGCTCACTAATTCATTCACAAATGGCTTTCTCAGTCCTCTCAGGTACCCATTTTATACTCTCGGGTGAAGAGGGGTAATGCAGATGAAGTGTCTTACCCAAGGACACAAACGCCGACCGTGGCAGGTTTCGAACCCGGGTCTCGATGTCGGGAAACCTCAGCCTTACCCACTCAGCCACGGCGCCTCCGCCAGTTGGCTAAGCTTGACATTTTTTAATGGGGTTTTCTCAGCTCTTAGACTCTTTGTTTCTTTGTTTTTGTTGTTGTTTTCTTCAATCCCAATTTCGAAAATCAGAAAAAACGAACTGCGAATGCAGTGAGCACGCTCTTTCCTTTCTTCTATTTTAACTTTCCAGATTTGCATCTGATCGAAGTTTCTGGATTGTGCATAGGAAAGGGGTAAACACAAAGAGCATTCTAAAAAAAACTTAGACTACTATCATAACACCCTTTTTAAAGTAAAATGTGCAGATGGTGTCAGTAAATCACCACTTATACCCACGTCTCTTAAATTATCCACCGGCACTTTTGTTCCGGGTCCACATTCGTGTTTTACGATGTTTATACGTGCGAGCCTGCTGCACGTCTAACACTTAACGTTGCATGGAAATAATTTATTGCTGCCATACAAATATTCCAACGAACACGGACTACGCGTGCATAAGTAAATGATATAAGTGCACGTTATATACGTCTCTCCATCCAGCTCAATTTTGATGACATTACTGCAACCGTAGGACCAGTTTATATTTCAACGAGCTAAATCAATAGAAACACGTGTCCGAAATTGTATGGATATAAGCCTTTAGCCTTTCTGTCAGCAACCTTTCAAATTTCAGGCATATACGGCCTTGATCAAAACCTTCCGTGACGACCTAGCAGCATGGGCTACGGAGCCGGCTGCTTGGTCTCTTGAAATTATGCATTTTGCATGTTCTGTTATGCAATCCTAGACAATTGTTTATTCGTTCATGTCTTGATTTTTCAATTTGATTTCTTTAAATAACCCATCGTCATGAAAAGAACGATACTAGAATTGTTTACTTCGTCGGTATAGAAACCAAAAGGGCGTTAACGCATAACCAGTTCAGAACCAGAAGGGCGCTATCACTGTACAAAGTCAATGGTATTAACGCCCTTCTGGTTGTCAATGTATTTTGCATTAACGCCCTTCTGGTTCTATACCTCTTCTAGAACAATGGGGCAGACAATATGACGTTCTCTGTCACTCATGAAGGGTTGATGTATCTTCTCCATGCCCTAAAGTAAAGTAAGCATGCTTCAAACATATTGCAAAATACAGTAAAGAGTAACCAAACGTATTATTTTTATTATTATATAGTTATCACCCCTGCTTTGTCATCATTTCGGATGACAGGGACTAGAAAAGCGAACTTAATCACTGTTACCCTCAGGCACCCAGTCCCATTATGGATATGTGACCACAACACCGGGTTTTCACCCTTCACTTTTCGATAAAGTGTGCGGGTTCTTTTACGTGCTGAGGTGTTTCTGTCTCAACACGGGACCTCGGGCTTTACGTCCTATCCGAGGGACGAGATAATGGGAGAAAAGTGCCTTACCCAAGGACACAACCACCATGGCCCGGTGCGGTTCGAACCACGGACCTCTAGGTCGAGAAACCGAAGCCTTATCCACTGAACCATGACGCCAGCCCCGAGGCATTGTTCTAACAAGGGAGTATCCAGTTTGTCGTCGCTTCAACATACTACTTTCAAAGTAAAAGGTAAAGGTGAAGGTTTATCGTCTTGTACCACTGTAAAATAATGCTCACACGACGTCACACATTACCTCCTGATCATTGGACTCATGTCAAGCCTGCACATTATTGTCAGTTGGAAAGTCTACAGTACCAGCACATTGCTTGCAAAATGATTGTACAGTCCAAAGTTTCTACTTAAAGTTGTGAAGTAAAACACACCCTGCATTCTATAGCATCGATTACATTACATCAACTAATGCAATGATTCCACTTAGTGACCATGTCACGTACATGAACTAACATACTTGAAGAGCACTCGTCGGCTCGAATGGCACCCCTTGACCCGGGTGGGCTCAAATGACGGGTTCAGAAACCCCGAAGTCTGCCGAATGGCCTAACCGATATACCGGGTAACCCTCCAGCGGAACACTCAGCCGCCATGTTAAAAGCCACTCCGGACGACGATGGAATACCGCGCTAGACATCCTTGGTGTATTCCTTTAACCCGCTCAGCACCACGCCTGGAAACATCATGTTGACTTGAGACATAGTTTACATACTTGTGGTACTGAATGGATTAATAGTCGTGGAAATACAATCAGAAAAGTGATGGATGGAAAAACAGATAACATTCACGGGGGGGGGGGTACTCACGTATATGTGGCATATTGGGATGAGCCGCTCCAAAGGGTGTGGGTTTTTTTAAAGAAAATGTCTTAGTCATGGGCCTACTTTTCAGACATAATATCCTTAGATATGGGTCTGAATTGGACGCAAGCCCTTGCAAATGGGTAATTCTCTGATCCAGCTGAAATTTAACGTAAAAGCATGATTACTTCAAAATAAAATTGGGTATTTTGTAAATGTTTTAAGTGAAATGTCTCGAAACCCTTAGACAAACCCTTTTCTTATATAATGACCCTTAGGAATGGGTATGGGTTTTAAGCCTGGAGCTGCACACCCCCGCGTCCAGACCAAGCCTAAGTCCCCATTGCAGGATTGTAGTCCTTTATCTCTGTGTCTGCTTCTCTATAGGTGAATGACTCGTACGGCGGCATGTTTCATTCGTCGATCGGAAAAATTCTCAAAGAACAGTAGTTACACAGATTAGTATTACATAATCTGGCTCTATCCGTTCTTTAGCACAGTAGACACATCTTAAATCATTTATGGGTTTTGCATTAAAACGTCAGGTCTTATTTCCATTTCGAATGAGAATTAGTGTCAATGGTGATTTTTTTTTTTAGTACCATTTGACAGGAATCACAAAGAGAGTAACTCTCTTAGTTGCTCGCCTAGAAAATTCATGCTAACTTGAAACACTTTATACGTACCTTTGATACTGAATGTGTTATATTTCGTGGAAGATAACTACAAAATAACAGAATTACATGTACATGAATTTAGCAGCACTGGCGTATCCCACATACAACGAAGTTTGCCTGCCACAACCTTCATCTTATCTGTATTTGTTTATGGTTAACATGAATTAGAGGACGTTTAACCCTCAAAACACCTCTGGAATATCTTAATTGTAGTACTGATACGGTTAACTGAAAATTTCCTCATTTGAGACTTCATACTTATCACGGAAACTGACAGGTACAACTTCAACTGTAATTCATTAACTTTAATGGGCCGAGCTCGCTCCACTTGACTCGGGCGGCAGCCATTTTGACCAAACAAATACATTTATTTTGAGAGCATTATTTCGTCTGTCATATCTGTCGAAGATAGAACTGCATGCGTTTAGCCAGCGTTTGGATTAAAGTGTGCTGAGCAACGACATATGCCGAGACATAAACACGAAAAGCGCCAGGGGCTTATTTATCTGTTATCTCTACGCGGGAAAATGGCGACACTTTCCCCTATAACACACTTATCACAAGCAGACGGAATAACACGTTGCCGCGTTTGAGTGTTATTCGTATACACAAGCGACGATTGCAAATAACACTAAAAATCTGCACGCGTCCCTGCGGGGTTTTTAATATTATTTGTATCACGGTATTAGGACTCGCCGGGAATTATTCGGCTAATGGTCAAATTAGCGCCCCCAGAAATTTAGCGAGTAGTGCCCCCTCGTTTCTTCCTCGTCGTGGATGGGGGCACCTGGGACATTTTTTCCTCCCTAGATAAAGAAGGAATAACTTTAGATTAAAAAACTCAGTCCCCGGTGGCGGTTTCACTACAATAATGACATTTTGGCAAACATTTCGTAAGCTCTCTGAAGGGAAAAACATTAGGACTTGTTAGCCTTTTTATTTACGTTTTTAAACAAACTTACTATGCATGTCAGTTAAAATAGTTGGTCACGTGTTATTTAGGTACATAAACGTACCCAGAATTTTTAAAAGGTGTGTTCTGTGGTAAAAATCAATGCGACAAGCACGATGAGACGAGCAAATTAGGTCATTGAGTCTAAAGGAAAACTGTTTATGGTTCAAATTGATGGCAAAAGCAAAGAAAAAGCTATCCATGTCTGCGGAGGGGGGATTTTTTAAACGTTCCAAATAACCCTTACGGTACACATAATTATGTGTAATTAACCTTCTTTTTATCGACGCTGTAAACCCTTTAAACTGTGATGTCACAAAAAGTACAATATTATCTTTTTATTCTCAACCTGTGTCAGCAGAGTTAGTAGATCCTCGAGCATCCCTTTATTGAATCATGGTCGATGTACTTTTCATACTGTCATGAAATTCAGCGGACATTGATAATCTTCAATATACTGTGGTGCAAATTGTCCCGATATTCACATCTACTGCAGATAAAATATAATGGGACAGGGTGTTATTCCTCACTTATTTCACTTTATTTGTCCAAAATAAGGGTCCGATCCAAGGGCGTAAGCTGGTGTGAGCATGTGGAGGTGCACATCGTGGGGAGGTGGAGATAAAGTGGCATGGTGAGATGCACATCGTGGGGAGGTGGAACTAATGTGGCATGGGGAGGTGTACATCGTGGGGAGGTGGAGATAAAGTGGCATGGGGAGGTGCACATCTTGGGGAGGTGGAACTAAAGTGGCATGGGGAGGTGCCCATCTTGGGGAGGTGGAACTAAAGTGGCATGGGAAGGTGCACATCTTGGGACGGTGGAACTAAAGTGGCATGGGGAGGTGCACATCTTGGGGAGATGGGAACTAAAGTGGCATGGGGAGGTGCACATCTTGGGGAGGTGGAACTAAAGTGGCATGAGGAGGTGCACATCTTGGGGAGGTGGAACTAAAGTGGCATGAGGAGGTGCACATCTTGGGGAGATGGGAACTAAAGTGGCATGGGGAGGTGCACATCTTGGGGAGATGGGAATTAAAGTGGCATGTGGGGAGGTGCACATCTTTGGGAGATGGGAATTAAAGTGGCGTGGGGAGGTGCACATCTTGGGGAGATGGGAACTAAAGTGGCATGGGGAGGTGCACATCTTGGGAAAATGTAACTAAAGTGGCATAGGGAGGTGCACATCTTGGGGAGATGGAACTAAAGTGGCATGGGGAGGTGCACATCTTGGGGACATGGAACCAAAGTGGCAGTGGGGAGGTGCACACCTTGGGGAGGTGGAACTAAAGTGGCATGAGGGAGGTGCACATCTTGGGGAGGTGGAACTAAAGTGGCATGAGGAGGTGCACATCTTGGGGACATGGAACCAAAGTAGCATGGGGAGGTGGAACTATAGTGACATGGGGAGGTGCACATCTTGGGGAGATGGGAACTAAAGTGGCATGGGGAGGTGCACATCTTGGGGAGGTGGGAAATAAAGTGGCATGGGGAGGTGCACATCTTGGGGAGATGGGAATTAAAGTGGCATTAGGAGGTGCACATCTTGGGGAGGTGGAACTAAAGTGGCATGGGGAGGTGCACATCTTGGGGAGATGGGAATTAAAGTGGCATGGGGAGGTGCACATCTTGGGAGGTGAAACTTAAGTTTAGAAATCAGCTGTTGAAAGCAGAAAGGGGAGCTAAATTTCTTTTGCTTGGCAGGGACGGAACTCCTTTGCCTCAGCGAGGGAGGGGTATGCACTTGCACCCAGTGGCTACCTTTCCCTGATTACGCCCTTAAAGTAACTTTTCGAATACATAACTAAATGGTTGGTTGGATGATGATACATTCGGTGTCATCGTTAGCACATTAACGATGCAAGGACCGTGGATAATTCATTTTGCATTGTATCGTTTCTCAACATCATTGTTCAGTCACCTTTATACCTTTTTGCCAGTTATACTAATCTCGGCAATCAGTGTTACCATTCGTGAAATTGTTATGAGGTACAAAATATCTACAATTGTTACGCTCGATTACAGTGTTCAATATGATAAACTCGTATCTCGATTTTTGGTAGTGTAGGACTA
>JZLH01S0281104.1:40334-57471 GCA_001188425.1 Eucidaris tribuloides
AATTCCGCACGAGACCCGAGTTCGTGCGAATACACAGAAAACTATACATTTTACACAAGTATTGAAATAAACTGTATAGATTTTTTTTCTGTGAGGACTAGTTGACATGTTTGTCAATATCCGTATTTCATTACTTGTTGGTATGTTTTGTTGGACAAGCTTTTCAGCGGCTACCGACGGCAGGCCATTGCGGTTATACAGTGTGTCCAGAAAAAAGGAAACCGGATTTCATCGCAAAAATAATCTATCATAATGAATAGTTTCTTAAATAAATTAGGTATGATTGTAAAGTCTGTTCCTCTTTATTCATTTTGATAACATTACTTTTTATTAATTATTCACGCATAATTGCACTAAAACAATGGATATTGGTGCTACCAAAATTTTCATTTGCACGCCATATTCCATCTTTGAGTCATTTTCATGGTAGAAAATGTTATTGTTTTTGAAAAATAAAAGCATGAGGTAAAAAGTCAGAATTTTTCTCTTTATAATGACACCTCAGGCGTAAAAAATGAATTATGTATGCCGGAGAACAAGTAAAATAAAATAAAACATGCCTGTTTTAGCGTGATTTTTTAAATGAATAAATTTTCAGAACGAGAAGCGAACAGAACAATAAGATTCAGCGCACGGCTGACTTCACATAATATCTTGCTCGGGACACAACAATAAGCTCCGAGTCATGTTCGCATGGGTAATTAATTGCTTGCTGGCTGCCGATTCCAGAAAACTGTTAATGAATGCATTTTGGAACATTTCTGAAAGCAAGCATCATTTCAAATTGTCTTTTCTCATTGATGCAAAGCTAATTTTTCACGAATATGGTATCATATGAAAGAAGATAAAATCAGCTTTTCAATGGTGCCTCTTCAATGTCGAAAATACTCAGAATACATTCAAGCATGAAAGTTTGAATTTCAAATTTGCTCGTGCAAATGATTTTAACCTGTGTCCCTTCTTATTGTCTTTGCTCAGCCACGCGTGAATGGGAATCTCTGTGACTAGTATCAAATGAAAGAGGAGAAAATATGCTTTCCAACCATGTACAACTTATTTTTCATACTTGTGTTTAAGATATTGAAATATCTTCATCTAATCTCGGTTTCCTTTTTTCTGGGCACACTGTATATAGAAACTATACTGTACGGACTTGTCTAGTGGCTATAGTGCATGTAATCGACAAAACTGACACATGTATATGGGCATTTCTGTGAATTATTGGACAAATCACAAATTATAGACATTGCTCTATCTCGAATCGTATTACATTTTAATGGTTTGAATGGGTATGAATCATGAAGAAACAATGGGGGACATCATTTCTACTCTAAATTGTACGTCTTCAATAGCACCCTGCAGGAGAATCAGAACCATACATGAAATACCACATGTGGGACTAGTGTGACCAAATCTCAGTTTCATACAAATAATATATCATTTATTTTGCAGTTTTTTCCATGCCAATAGCCTCTTCTCATTGTTTCGAAAGTAATAAAGCCCCACATATGCATACCAAATCTGAAAAAGACATGAATAAACGCAAATTGGTGTGGATGGACAAAATGTAACGTAACTAACCATGCTTTTGATGTTGTAGTTAAAAATGAAAGATTTTTATCAATAAGTTATATATTAAATGACTTATCAAGACACTAGAAATAGCATGAATACCACAGTTCGTTTCAGTTGATAACAGGTTGACGAACCTTTGAGGACAAAGACTTGTCATTTTTGTTCATGTCCTTTTTATGTAACGTAACTAACCATAATTAAAGTTCTTGTTATTACCCACTGAAACATATCTCATGATTTTGCTTGATGTTGTGAAGTAGGTGCCAGTCTAGAGAACTGACAGCACCAAAACAGAAAAATAATATCAAAGCATATTCATGTAAGAGCCAAACGTTGAATAAAGTTTGTCATAAAGTGTAACGTAATTAATCATGGAATTGCCCATAGATTTGTCAATTTTAGTATTTAATAACACAAAAAATATACACCAGATTATACTGCCATTGAGTAGAGTTGCAGTTGAATAGTGAACATTTATGGTGGAAGTGGTTTGAATAAGATATCCATATTCAGTTTTATGTAATGCATGCTTATTTAAAAAGTTAGGGTTCAGATTTTGCTCAATAGCCAGTCCCCTGTACAAAATTGAAACTGTACAGAAATCAAATGGTGTGTGTTCAGTCCCCACACAATAGAAATAGACAATGGCTGCCAGAGACTGCACATTGGAAACTTTGGTATGCCAGTCTCTCATAGACTACGTCCAGGGTAGATAAATGCTTTATTAATAATCATAAGTAGCCTGGCGACTGCTAAACTCTATTCACTATCCGCATGCCATTGTCTATTTCTATTGTGTGGGGACTAGACCCACACTCTCACACACACCATTAGATTTCTGTACAGTTGCGATTTTGTACAGGGGGTGGATATTGAGCAAAATCTGAACCCTAACTTTTTAAATAAGCATGAATTACATAAAACTGAATATGGATATCTTATTCAAACCACTTCCACCATAAATGTTCACTATTCAACTGCAACTCTACTCAGTGGCAGTATAATCTGGTGTATTTTTTCGTGTGTTATTAAATACTAAAATTGACAAATCTTATTTTTAACACCTAGTATATACACACGTTATCATACAGTCGAAAGACATTCTTTAGGAGTTTGCCGGTTGTCACAGTAACACAGTGATTGCATTTTGTCATATCACATGCAAATTTAGTGAGTTCAAATGGTAATAGATTTTTAATTTTATTTGAAGTCTTAAATTGTTCTGTTAGGTTTCGTTTGTAACTTCAACATAATGTAGTCATTTTAAAATGTCTAGTAAGGTCAGCCTTTTATAAGGAATTTTTGCCCTTTCTGGCCGCTACCTTATATCAAAGCGATGCATTGTAAATTTTGGCTTGTTTGTTGTTTTTCTTTGTAATGTAATTGTATATATTGTACTTATATTTTGTTGTTTTTATCGCTTGATGAAATAAATTGAACCGAACTGAATGCACAAACAACAATAATCATCATCAACATCCCAACAGCTTTCAAATACATATACAAATCCTACTGTTCAACGAACAACAATAACATTAATCCTTTGGGGAATGGAATATCTTCAAAACAATATTTTGATACGGAAACCGTGATTTATTGTTAAATAAGTCTAAATCAACTGGATTCTTAATAACAATACATCATTTCATGATATCAGGAGAGAAATAATGCAAGAATGTTTCTACCAATGTGGAATCTGTTTACCTTTGCGAGGCATGGATTGTAACCTGAAAACTTCTTTAGAGCTCTAGATGGGATATACGTTGTTTATACCAAAATGCTGAGAACAATGAAAAATGTATACTGGAACCAGCATATCACCAACAAGGATCTCTGCGGTGATCTACCACAACTCTCTGACAAAATCAGGCTAAGATAAATGAGATACCATGCTGTCCACTGTTCAGAAGCAAGGAGGAACCAGCCTTTAAGCAAATCTTCTGAATCCCAAGCATGAAAAGAAGAGATCTGGCAAGCCCTTATGAATCAAGCCATGGGGAATGAAGCACCTGAGACCTACAGACAAAATGGAATAGGCCTACCAAAATATCCAGATACATCACAGCTCGAGTGGATAACTAAAATTAAGCAAGCAAGCTGGTCACATGGTGATATTCAGGAAATTGCAACAAATATTATTCGAAGGTATTTCAAAGGGCAGAGAAGCACAAAAAAGACGTCAGCAGCAGCAGTGGCGTATTTAAGGGGGCAGAGGGGGCACGTGCCCCGGGCGCCACTTTAAGGGGGCGCAAAAAATGCAAAAGAGAGAAAGAGGAAAAGAGGAAGGAAAATTATGAACCTTTTAGGAATTGCGCCCTCCCCCCCCCCTCAGGCCAGAGGGTAAAATACATTAGAAAATGGGTTTTATAAGGTTACAACCAATGCCATATTGAGCCAAAGGATCAATCACCTCAACGTAATAAATCACCTTGTAATTCAAACATCAATGTAGGAACACACTTCTACATCATTCGTATTTCTAGATTTGATGCAAATCCCTGGTGGTGTACATGTAGAACATCTTGATCTATGTACTAGCAATACACTGCCTGTTACATTTTCATGTGTTTGGCGGCATATAACATAGATGTGTATATATTTATTCCAGCCACTTAGGGAGAATCAGAGCGTGAATTCACTTATTGTCCTTGAGCGACTCTGCTCTAAATGTGCTGTATTTGATTGAAGTCCATCATGTCCATTGTTACTTGTCCTTTCTTTGACTACCTCGTAAATCACACCTCGCTATATGTCAAATCGACCAACTCAGAAAATAAATTTTGGAATATAGAATCGTTAAATCCTGGCATCAAACATTTTGGATTTGTTTTTTCCATTTATGTTATAACGGTCCAAATTTTCAAGAAACTCACTCTCGGGCTCCAAAGTTTTGTGATAGATGAAATTTTAAATTAATATTAACGTTTCTCACGTTTTAAATTTTATTTTTATGTGCTCATATTGCGACTGCAAATCCAAATCAGTCCTTTGAAAATCTCTTGAACGATAGAAGGTGTATCAGCTATTTGATTGTTTTGAGAGAACTAAATCTTGCGCAATGTATGCACCAATCACTGATCCATATTAATGGTCAGTGGAGCCACTCCGGACGATATTTCAATTGTTTCAGAAAAATAATATTAGTACGGGCCATAACCCTACATACTGTTGAAAGCATTGACATTGTTGACATAAATTCCCTTTCCAGCAGAAGACTTTTCTATGCCTGATATTCACTGAGTTTGTTTTTTATTTATTTATTACTATTATTATTTGTTTATGCGCTTTGCGCAATTAATGGCGCCCGATTCAGACATAATTATGCCACTTATGCCCTGTTTATGGATTGTTCAATTCGCAATGTACTGACCTTCGGTTGCGTATTCGTTTTTTTTTCTGGATAACGTATACATTGGTTTACAATGTGTTTTCCATGCAGGCCTATTACCTGACCATGACATCTTGACAATGGAAAGAAAGATAGAACTGGACAAAAACTACAGCTTTCCCTCCGTTCAAAACAAACACAAACAATGACACCTGTCTCGTAACAAACAAAACTCGAAACTGAGAAAGGTCGTTGGTCGTGAAAGTATTTTGCGGTCGTACCAATATTATATCCGTTTTTGAGACAGTGGTCTTTACAAACATTTTAGCACGTGTGTCGGACTTTCGCCGGATATCAGAGGGTTCACGGGAAGGTTCAAGTTCATTTTTAAATAGGGATGCTTTTTCGTAATGTATTATAATATATATTGACCTATCAATATCAAATTTTATGTCTTTTGCAGACGTGTTGCTGATGGTTAGGCTCATGCTGTACATATGAAAATAGAGTACTAGTAACATGTATAATGTGAACTTATGTCACAATTTCACAATCAAGTTAGATAATCGTAATAATTATCTTTCTTTCTATTTTAAAGGGTCACATCGTTAGAAATGCTGATTGTTTAGGAATAATAAGTAAGGTTCGTGATACGCAAACTGTTTACATAATAGTTTAATATAGAAACTGAATAGATCTGCCATTACTTAATTTTGTTGTAGCATGTAAATTGTTAATACAAATGTGGTATGTCTTTATAGCGATGACGTTCCCCGAGTGATCCCCGAGGTCACTCCAGAATGAGAGAAAATCACTCAAGTTCACTCGAAAATCACTCTAAATTGACTCTTTTTTGACATTCACTCCTTAAAGAGTGAACATTTCACTCTTTTTAAAGAAAGTAATAGGTAGATTCATTTTACAGCAACAAAAACAACATATCATTATAAACACTACACAAAAAGTAAGTTCCCCCTTTTTCAAAATACCATAACTTTTTAACAAAAGAAATTTCAGCAAAGAAATTTTGCAGATGTGCTTTTACATTCATTGCCTAACTTCTGTGTGAAAATAAAATTGATCCGTCAGGTCATGCATGAATGAGCATGCATTAAAGGCGAAATTGTCATTTTTCAAAAGTCACAGGAGTCATTTATTATACCAAAATAACAGTAAAAAATGGCATTTTTTGCTTTATTAATAAAATAAACTCAACCAAGACATGGTTACAACCTCTTATGTTTGTACAACATGTGCTTATACATTTTGCGGGAAAAAAAATCTGATTTCATTTTTTTCCATTAAACTTTATGGATTTTACAATTTCAAAATTTAGGAAGGATGACCATTTTTAAATTGAGCACACTGAACCGAAAATATGTGGAATGTGTCTGGGATAGCGCTAAATCTTTCATCAGAAACATAATTTGTCAAAACCCTGAATCATAAATCCCACAAAATGACTCCTGTGAATTTTAAAAAGTGACATTTTTACCTTTAATATGTGTTCACTCATGCATGACTTGACGGATCAGTCACATTTTCTCACAGAAGTTAATCAATGAGTGCAGAAACACTTCTGCCAAATAATTTTGTTAAAACCATTTCGTTAAAAAGTTATGGTATTTTGGAAAAGGGGGAACTTACTTTTTGTAAAGTGTTTAGTTATGAACCTATCCTGTTTCTGTATATTCTAATGGATACAGCGATATAGGAAAGTGCAAATGTGTAGAAGAGAGGTCGACACGGTTTGATATATCAATGTGTGACAAAATATGCATGCAATGAAAGGTTTCAAAAGAAATGAAACTTTCATCCCAAATTACGGGCAACAAAGTTTGCTTTTGACTTCCAGCACTTTTGAGTGTAATCAGTCACTTGTCTTAAGATATATTCATAATTATAAGCGTCAACTTCTGTTCAATCATTGCTTAACAAATTGTTTTTTTTTCATATCTTATGATATGCTTATTGCTTTTATGGCAAATATTTTGCCGGATAGTACTTGTGTAATATGGATTTGAACATGTCATAGTATGATTGTATGAATCTATTTTTTTGTGTTTGTTGCTATATGCAAATATGAATATTCTTACATGGAGGATTAATTGAAAGAGCGACAAAGGGCTACATGAAAACATCATAATACCTTAAAAGTATTGTAGCCTGGGGCCTGTTTCATAAAGCTGTTCGTAAAGTTGCGCATACTTTACGAACGACTCGAATATATGAAATGCCAAGTAAAATGTCAAAAGTTTTTCATGTCATTTTAAGAAAGTACATGTCAATTAGATTTTGCCCCAAAATAAAGTTTATATTGAAATGCTTGTTAAATGGTTGTTAAGAGTAGGAATGTTAATCTGTGTTTCCATATTTGAACATTAACCGATATGATTTGAAGAGATTAAGAATCACATTTGGCTTGCCATATTTCAAGATATTCGTAAAGTCATGCGTAACTTACGAACAGTTTTATGAAACAGGCCCTCGGACTGGCTTGGGTTGTAACAACAAGATGTTCAGAACAGGATGGATTGGAAATCCATGGTTGCCGACGTCACTGGACATGGTACATTGACATAGAAATGGAAAATAAATATTCGAGTACTCAGAACCCTATACAACTTCCTATTTACAAGGTTCCTAAGCAATAAACTGGAGGTTGGTCAGACAACAAATTAGTTTCAACAACAATAACTTTATTATCGCTCTGCATCAAAGGTTTCTAACCTTATAAGCTGGTGCCAATCGTGTCATTATCATTAACCACATTATTGTTTGACTTGTACGTCTTTGCGTGGGTATCAACGATGGCTATCTGATGAACGATGGAAGTTAACTTCGGAAACCAAAAGTCATTATTATATGGGTTGATACAAATAAAAACTGTGAAAGTCTCGTTTGCCTCATAAAAAATATCGTTATACTCTGTAAACAAATGCTATTAACATGTTACACGGGGAGACATGTTACAAGTGAAGAGAAAGTATGATTAAATGCCGATTGTATCTACACAATGATACGTCGTAGTAACCCAAAGCAAAATGTATTGAAGTGGATGGAACGATATCAGATACAGCTGCCAAATTTATGACTTTATCTTCAAAACAAAATAAGCAATCAATGATATTCAAGTTATCGGCGAATACAGACTGCTGTCCCGGATTGAGATTTTTTTGTTTTTGTTTTTGTTTTTGTTGCTTTTGTTTTTGTTGTTGATCTTGTTCTTGTTCTCGTTCTCGTTCTTATTGTTCTTGTTCTTCTTGTTCTTTTTTTTGGGGGGGGGTTGTTAGCATTCGTATTCGAACACCGCTGAATACATTTGAGGGTAAATGTAACACTTTTTTTTCGTTACTAAAACAACTACCGGTACTTCTCACGCGTGAGCATGGTGAGTGGGATGGTACTATTTACCGATGAAGTCAATGTGGTTTGTTGTAGCATGGGAAATATGTGAATCACGCACAGACGGTGAAACATTTAAACAAACCACAAAAGAAATGATATGGCTAATAAATTTCATTAAAACGTGATTCGTAGAAAGGTTTTGTAGGAGTGCATGGTCTTCCACGTCTATACCGGATTGGTATCATGGTCAGGTGTCATTTACGCGTCAAATAATTTTGGCAGGAAATCAAAACCATTTTCCAAGGCTTGTCATCTTTCCATAGTTACGCACAAACACATTAAATCGAAGCGGAAGTTTGCATAAGATAGTGAAACAATACGCACATACACACATTCAACCACATGGCTACATACGGTAGATAGATAGATAGATAGATAGATAGATAGATAGTTAGATAGATACATACATACATACATACATACATACATACATACATACATACATACATACATAGATACATAGATAGATAGATAGACAGATAGATATATAGATAGATAGATGATATGTAAATATATTCAAATACATGGTAATGAGATAGATAGATCGAGAAAGATAAATACATAGATGGATAGATAGAAAGATAGATAGATAGATAGATAGACAGATAGATGATATGTAGATATATTCAAATAGATGGTAAAAAGATAGAGATCGAGAAAGATAGATAGATAGATAGATAGATAGATAGATAGATAGATAGATAGATAGATAGATAGATACGTAGATATATTTGAACATAGATAAAAGATACATTCATACATACATCCATATATACATAAATACATAGGTAGTTAGAGTTATCGATAGATATGGATAGACATATTGAATAGAAATGCATATAGATTACATGTTGATACACATTTATATTGACAGGTTGACAGAAAGAATGAATGTATAGACAAATATATTACAGTTGTATAGTATATTGGAATATTGTATGCAAGGATAGGAGTTTTGTCGGTATACCAACACTGCTAGTGCATGTTTTCGTATTTCAGTGTCATATACATCACAATACCTCAACTTAAAAATAAACAATATTAACAAAACCACAAACACACTGATAAAAGATGAAAGATTACTAATATGACGTTCCTCCCATTTTAGACTATAGTTAGACGTCAATACATTTTCAAACCGAGGTAAACAAAACTGGTTTGTCTTTTGTTCAAGAGTTGTGATCAAACATTTTGATACGCCCCCATACCACCAAACAGCGTTCCAGCACACACTAGAAGGACACAACGCTGTAGGGCCTCAGAGGAATTTTCGATTTGAACAAAATTTCATGCGCGATGTCCAATGCGACATTGAAAGCAGAATAAGCTTAATCTGTAATGGACCATTATTTTGCAATAATTTACCTGAACATATTAAAAGTTGCAAGTGTTTACAAAATTTTAAGAAGAAACTGAAAAATTATTTAATAAACCAACTGTGTCTTAATTCATATACTATGTGTGTGTGTATATGTATTCCGTAAATATTCACACGACGCCACTCTCATTAATTGTTTAATTGTATTTTGGATAATTAATGTTGTTAATAATGCTTGACTTCTTCCTGTTCATTTTGTAGACTAACTTAATTCTTACTTCTTCATGGGATAATGTTTATAAGTTTTATTCAAACTTTTTTATGATTCCACCACATTTATACTCATTTGTTTAGTTTTAAAATTGTAGTTTTGTTTTGTATTCTACTGTATTTATCGACTGCATGTTGTAATCTATGTTTTAATGCAAATTCATATAGACAATAAAATCAATTCGATTCAATAATTCTTTGTGAGGGTCCTGAAACTGTTTATTTTCGTCAGGGTAGACGTCTTAGTACAACCGTCCTGCCATATGTGTGTATAGTAGAATGGTCAAGTATAATGAAATAAAAACAAGAGATTTATTCTACTCAGTTATAAATGTTCAAACCCAACAACACCTGCCCTGGATATGCAAACCGGCTAGTAAACGTGTTCAAGTTTTCATATTAAAAGCTTAGTGTAACTGATGTACACATGACACATGAACACACATGCATTCGTCAATAAAAGGAAAGGCTCTGTATGAACAACCCCAAGTAGCGCCGACAACTCAATGCTCTTGTTACCGATTCGAAAAAGTGTATACCAGTACGGAATTATACTTCACATAAAAATGTCAGACACTGTGGAATGCAGGTGCATATAATACATTCTTATTCAGAATTTATCCATTCTTCAAAGCATGTACTTTTCATTTATTTCGATAACTATCACCCCCCCCCCCCGTTTGATTGATGTTCCTCTATTGCCCGTGTTTAACAGCCTACCTGAATAGAGCCCTCCTACAGAGGGGCGATTAAATGTTACATTCATCTATTATTATGGTTACTGTTAATGTGAAACCCATTCAATTGACGCAAGGATACGAGACCCACCTTCGTGAACTTGTAACATCCGTGCTTACAATGTCAAGAAACAGTTCATCAATATTATTAAAGGCACGATGTAGTAGCGTTTTCCTTCCTCGAAATAAACACAATAAAGGTGTGACCAACCCATTATGTAGAACCACTATGACAATTGATAATGATCGTGACAATCAAGTACATGCAAATACATGCGATGAGTTGTGTTGTTCATGTCACTATGTTAAAGGCATCATGATGTAGCAATGTTCCATTGAAAAAAAATCTGAGTTTCATGATCCTCCATTCAACTAGAGTTTCTGAATAACTAAGGTAAAAAGAAAATGAAGGCCTGAAAATTGCAATTCAAAACGATCATGTGCTTGTAAATATTTTAAAACAATGACCGATCGTTCTTGACCCCCCCCCCATAGACTACTGTGGGCCGCTGTGTTATAGAAATATTGTCCCCAGGACATTAATTCATGTCCATAATATGTCTATACATATTTTACTCAGTTTTAAGGTCACAGTTTGCCATAAAAGCCAAAGGCCTTGACAGAGCACGTTTCAAATTGTAAAAACATGTTACGAAAAGGGAAAAAAATATTTCATTTCATTTCATTTCATTCCATTCATTAACTAATATTTCATCACGATTAAAAAGCCCAAATTCAGCAAAAGCTGTTTTTCAATGGGGCCGTGAGCAAACCATAATATTGAAATATATGATTTTTTTATATAAATACTAAAACATAATCAATGACAAAACACAACATTAACATAACTTTAATAAGAAAATATGTATAACACACAGTAGTCCACTATCTTCTACCCCCCCCCCCATCCCTGTTAACCCAGACACCTGATTGTACTATTATATAGTATCATTATATAATGTACACACGAAATATGCAAACTTACACGAAATATGCAAATTTGTATTTCAATATTGTTAAAGTTCTTGTTTAACAATGTTTCCAGCTTTTAAAAAATCTGAGCTGCACTTATCTTACTTCTAATGTCTTTAAGTCTAAAATTGACGATCTGAGAAACAATTGCAATTTAAAACGATTTTAAAGTGCCATCAAAAAGTAAGAAGCAGTGAGGATCATTCCAGTTTCCCCCACAAAGTGTCTGTTATAGAATTATTGTCCTCAGGACATTCATGTGCCGATATTTATCTGGGCATAATTTGCTGCTGAGAACCGAACTATTTAAAATTGTGTGTTCTAGTGTGTTTATTTTGTCCATTCAAAACTATGATAGGTTGGATTTTAAAATTTAACCATTTTAAACTGGGCTTCCACTATGTTAAAGAGTGTCTTCAACTTAGTTTTCTGCACGGAAGAAGATAACATGTACACCAATGAAAGTTATTTTTTCAACAGGTGATGTTGTGACATACATGTACAACAACGAGCTTTGTGGTGTTGTGTATACCACTATTGTAGGCAGTTTGTTTAAGAATAAAATTGTGAATTGGACATTATCGAACATTCGCCACGTGGACATATGGAACAGAAATATACACGAAGGTGTCTTACATACGCTATGATTTGTGGAAATTCGAAATTTAAAAACAGAATGTAAACATGTTGTATTTTCACCTATTTATAAACAAGCTTCGAATATAATACTTCTCCTAGGGGTGTGTCACGCCCGGGTGAACATGATTTGTAGCATTATTTGTTTTCGAGAATAAATATCACAAAAATTCTTATGTATCGAAAATGGCCAAACTGTTGATGGTCTTTTCAGAAGCTCTACTTCAGTTTGAAGCGTTTATTTTGGTCCACCACTTGTACCTAAATTCTGATACACTTGATAACTTCCCCACGAATCGGAAATTATACAAGGCCACTTTGCTGCTTGAGGTGTTAGTCAGCATAGTTTGTTGTTGTTGTTTTGCTATATACTATTTCCTTAAAACTTTCTGCTTCATGGGACCATGCACGTGAACTACCTTTATCGATCCCACATAGCCCATACTTCATTCAATCTGTATGGTATTAGAGGGGTTAATTAATAGGATTCACTGATGCCTGCAAAAGGCAACTTCATGTGGCAAAGGTCCCGGCAATAGGAACAACAAATCGGTACTCCTTTTCCGTATAATGTATTAACACTTGTTGAAAAAAATGCTGACAACGTCGGAATATAATTTCAAGAATACAAGTCAAGTATGTTGCCGTTTCCCAACATGTTAAAGCCCCTGGGAAATACATGTACAACCAGTGATGAACTCTCTACGATTATCGCAAGACAAGAAATCAATATTTGCTTGTCATAGAATTTTGTCGTGTGACTATCACAATGTTCTAACCACTCTAAGGGCTTCACATGACACCCCCCCCCCCCCCCACACACACACACACACACACACACCTCCACCTTAAGAGGGTAAAAAGAGTTTTAAACATGTTCACATGTTCAAAAATCTACGACATAACATTAATTTTCGAAAATGGTAACATTTTACGCCAAAGTGAGTCGTAAAGTCACGGTAAGCGATGGTAACATTTTGGGTGGAGCGTCGACAGCCCAGTGGATATTTTTTCCCGTGACAATAGCTCCACCTGTATCAAGGTAACTTTTACCCAATATCTACATTAATTACACATTAATACTAATACATCATAGGGGATTATATTCAACTTATGAAAACTATAGATTGTTGTGGACTTGCACAGATCACTGGTCAATGTAAACAATCATATAAAACGGCATGTCGGTAAATATTTACAGTTTAACATCGGTATGCTCTTGTTATCTAGTATCAAACTTGCGTTCTTTCAAATTGAAAATGCGAAACGGTTCACGTGAGCAATTGTTAAAGCCTAATTTTAGTTTTGGTCGATCAGACAACTTTTTCATCAATCTTTTACAAAGTATAATATTGTCATGACGGACTTGCAGAAAATAGAACCTACTAAAAATTGTTTGTAGTGACATTTTGTGATTTTTAAAGGGAGGGAATCTCATTTGCACACATCCCCCAAAACAGATAAAGATCACTCATGCTCTTAGGCTATTAATGTACGACATCTCTGTGAAATCTAAGGATCGGTAATTACCCAGAATTTGAAAAAAGCGAAAGAAAAACAATGGTCATTTAGTGTACGTTCTATGTTAGGATTTTTGTCTCTACGAGACAAAAAAAAATCAAATCAGAGCTTAACGGTCATTATAATTCCACTAAAACTGAGTTTCTGGCTCTTATACTTTGCTGAGTGTGATCAGTTAATGTCACGGACGGACAGTTCCAAAAATGCCCATTATTGAAGGCCTAAGGAAAGTTTAGCACTACTCAGTACCTCTAGTGATAGCCTCCACAATAAATCATAAAGCGACCCTTCATATCTTGTCACTTTTTTCCCTTAGCTCTTCAATAATGGTCATTTTTTTAAATGTCTGTCCGTGACATTAATTGATCACACTCTGCTACGTTTTCGTTTCGTTGGTATTTTCGTTTATATGCCAATGTTTTTACACAATGTTGATTTTTAGGCATGCAAAAGAGACGCTTGGACTTTAAATTACCAACGAGCAGATATAACCATCCACACTTCTTATGGCAAATGTTGGGGGCTCGACTATTTTATTTCTTATCAATTTCACAGAAATGGAAGCATTTCAGAGCGTGTAGGCAATGACTTAGAAAACGCAATAGCAGGAAATTTATTTTGCACCAATTACCAAAACTATACTTGGGCTTTAACTGGTGTCCTAAAAAAGAGTTTGGTTTCCCTGTTCTTCTTTCTCCAATCTGGTTAATTTGATGCGACTATAATTTTTTTCATTACTTACAAAAATACGTGATACACTAATATGAAAATACAACTTGTAATATTTATTCGCTATATAAGCACATTTATTGACGAAACACAAAATATGTACACCGATGCAAACAACAGAACTTTAACTCAAATGAATGTCAAAGTTTAATTTTACAAAACTATGTCAACAGTCTGATAGTAATCAGGATTCAATACTAAAACTGTTTGATCTTTTGTTGACTATTGTATTGAAGCGTTTCATATTCTACCCACCCGTGGAAAGAAGTCAACGTAAACGTTTATACAAAATATGAGAGATTTTGTTCTTGTGCATTCATTCGTATTCGTGGGTGTAAAAGGAAAATATGTTTTCTTTAATCCTATATATTCCTAAGCTGATTTTACATGATGCTTATGTTGTTGTTTTTTTCAAACTGAATACCAAATTGTTATTCAAAATGAATAATGATAAAACCAGGACCTTAATACCCATAGTCAATATAAAATGGGGGAATGGCCTCCGTCGCCGGCCTTGGCTGTAACTCCAAATGATAAATAGGGACACATTTTATCATGCAAAGTAAATGCTTATTTTTATCTTGCAACAAGCCCACCTATTATTGCACCGATGCGAAAGATATGAATATGCAGCTGCAGTTTTAACCTATAACTGCAAAACGGGGGATTCAACACCCGTGTTGTTGCCCCTGTAGATAGCCTACTAGATGTGGTGTGAAATTCAAACATTCTGCGTGTAATTTAAACACCAAAACAATTACTACAAACAACATACCCTCAATACCATGTAGCAATATCATCCATCTGCATAGTATCTATTTTAGGCCGCAGTAAAGTTCTCATCGAACATGTTCGACAAATATACGTCATGTACCCTCAACGCAGGGAATTTTTAAAGACACAGGCTAACATTGTGAAGCTTCTTGCTGAGTGTGAGTGTCACACAGTAGCCCTTATTTAGGCTGTCTTTATCACCATATACCATAATTCCCACAATACTCTCAATGCCTCTTTATTTCTTAACTTATGCCTGTTAGTTGCCGGTGCCTTCTCCCTTTAACTTATGCCTGTTAGTTGCTGGCTCCTTCCCCTTTAAGATATGGGCGATCTTGAAATACGACGATTCCCTTCGCGAAACAACATCACATACATAATGGGTTTACTACGTGTCAACATCCATTCACAGCTCACACAGACAGTGCCTTTAAATTGACGATAATAATTATTTAATGTCACGTCTATCCTCGGCCGTTGCGTGTACTTCCAGTGATCCCCTTGGAAATCAACTGGCGCGTTACTTAATATGATGATAATGATACTGTCACATGGGAAAAGCCTCAAATAGCAATTTCTCTTTGTTGGTGTGTCAGTTTTAACACCAAAGATGTCAGATTTACATTGTGAAATTACATTTGATTAGTACATTTCGTTTATGTACCGCACTACGAGTTTGAATTTATTCTGCATCTGGTTTGCCCAACTACATGTAGAGCCAGGCCTTTTCAATTGGGGGCACCTCGCGGGCAATGGGAGTATTGCTTTTTGTGCGGTAGGGGGCACATGCTAGGGGCATTACTGGACGGGAGTCGGTTTTTAGCTCCTGGCGCCTCGGCACGCTACCAGAAGTTGATACTGGTGCAGCAGCAGGAGAATTACCCATTTATAGGACAAGGAGCATGTGCCCTCATCCCCAACCCAAATTCAATAATGCCCTCTAACGGCCCCGCCGCGCCGCCCGTTGATTTAATTAGATACTAAATCCATCTGCAAGCATGAGGTACATCAGAAATACGTGATTGACTGCATGGAGATTAATACGAAAACCAATGATTGTATTTTTACCTACATTTCGGTCTTCAATGTTTGCTATGTACGCACAATCAAACATCTGTGATTTAGATTGCAATACGGTTAACTTTTAGGTGAGCTAATATTTATCCATAAAGTCATGTTTACTTCGTATGAAAGGAAGATAAACAAATATTTACCACTACCATTGATGTTACCAATTTGAGGGTACATTATTCCCCCTGGGTATACCACAACATGTATTCTGTTGTACCATTGGGAAATGATTGTAGAGCGTCACTCTAGCCCCATTGTCAACGCAAGTCAGAATCCTCGGTGAGTTGCATGGTTAATGTGAATATCGCTCTGTATAAGATAAATGCCCCTGCTATACCACTTATGATGAATAAACATTCTAGGACTCTTTCACACTGAGAACAAGTCTCCTAAAAATCTTATAATTTAGAAACTGTATCCAAAAATACAATCTGAGAGTAAATTGAGTAAAACAAATCTGAGTAGTAAAATAGTAGCAGCAGTAGTAGTAGTATTAGTAGTAGTAGTAGTAGTAGTAGTAGTAGTAGTAGTAGTAGTAGTAGTAGTAGTAGTAGTAGTAGAAGTAGTAGTAGTAGTAGTAGTTTGTTTGTTTGTTTGTTTGTTTTATTTCCGTCATAAAAAGAAATATACAAAATATACACAATAACTTGAAAACTTAAAGAACATTATATACAACTATACTGAAATAAGTACATATTGAATAACATTACAGGCTCGACTATATTACAAACAAAACATATACAAAATAACATAACAGAGAGGGGAAATAATGGATATAGAAGTAAAAAAAAAAAAAAA
>JZLH01S0281161.1:0-11701 GCA_001188425.1 Eucidaris tribuloides
TTATTGTCAATTAACACTTTACAAATGTGTAGCTTGCACAAAGTACACAAAGTAACAATTAAGTTATATGCATAATTTATCTTTCAACAAGTGTCAAAATGTATTTATACAGGGTAAGTTAATTACAAGTAACTACCAATTGGGAACAATTATAACTAGCCCAGAAATGAATCCAATTTCCAATATGACAGGATATGATTTACAGTCAACAGAATTCAAGCCCAAGTATAGTTTTGGTCGATCATACAACTTTTCGTCAATCTTTCATAAAGTGGGACTATTTTTCTGTCATCCCAGACATCAGAAAACAACTGTACATCAAGCCTACTGAAAATTATTTCGATATAGTGACAAATCAGGGAGGTCTCTCTCACACCTCCCTGGCCAAATCATGGGAGAGTAGGTAGCAGTATGTACATTTGATGGGAAAAGGATTTTTCATTTTGAGTAGTTTCTCAAAAGGGAAGAGTTTCAGAGCAAGCAATGTTCAGGACATTGATAGATCAAAGTACACAGAAGTAAAGAATTTCATTTTACCACTAAAACTATACTTGGGCTTTAAAATGATAAGACCAGATGATAAATATGAATCAGTTGATTAAAAGATCCATTAAAAATGGACAGAAAACAAAATATTTACAACAACATTCAGGAATAATACAAACAGTGTATGAATTCGGTGTTGGATGTTACTGTAAATGAGTATACTCAGAAGTTGTTGATTCCTACAGTACTATCCAAGATATTTTAATTCCAAACTTGATGCCCTAGTTTGGTATTTCTATTCTAGGTGTGCAGCTTAAGTGTGCCGTTATCATTTCACATTTTTAGCACTGCAGTGGGAGTCACGCAGCTTAAATGGAAAATAAAAACGTGCTTGCACTTGAGCGAGATGGATCTATCATCGTGGCTGTCAACTTTACTATATCCATATTGCTTGTTTAGATGGTAAATTAAGACTGTATGGGCGGAATTTTGACAGCTATCGACTTGGGAAGGAAGGAAGTATCCACTTTAAATGTTTGACTCAGAGACAAATGAATTCCACTCGTCCCCATGCTCTGCTCTTGTCTGCTGGGGATGAAAGATGATGGAACATCCAACATCAACTCGGGAGGAAAAAAATCAATTTCCTTTTATCTGTCTTAGGATGCTTCTTTTATCACTGATCAATTAGAGATTAAAGATGCACACTACCCTAGTTCAGTGAAAATTCTGTGAATACTATTTTACAGTTATTAGTTTTATACTTATAGGGAGATATTTGTCAAAAATATACTATTTATGGGTTAGGATTACAGTTCTGCAATGATGGTCTGGAGATTTTCATTTTTTTTCCTCCTTTTTTATCTGTCCTACAAAATCCAAATTCTTATAATTTATTATTCTAAGTGTAATGTTGCAATTAAAAAAAAAAAAATTCATGCTTGTCTGAAAGAATTGGGTCAACTGCTCAACTAATATCGCAGGAATTATAATCAGTGCAAATCTGATTACAACACAAATGGAAAGATGTCCATGTTGTGATCACAGAAACAGAGTTGCCAACTTTTGTAACCCCCCCCCCCCAACACACACAAACAATTGCTGAAACTTGAAAATTCATAGCTCTTGAAAGGTTTGGCCAAATTTGCTTAAACTTAAATTATCACTGTTTTTGTTCTTATTGATCTAATATTTTTTGAATGTAGACAGTTTTCTGGATTATATTCCCCTCTTATAAATAACAATCATATTTTGTGATCACATGATTTTTGTGCAACAAAGAAGTACTTTATAGACTGACACACCTCCCATGCACAGCAGGGCACCCTCACTCATGGCCTCATATGTAGGACAACTGTCATTGGACCCCTTTATAAGTAGGCACCAGAGATAATATCTAATTAAATAAATATTAATATAAAATAATTTCAGTTAGAATTTGGAGTCTTTACCTGTCAGAACCCCACCCTCAACCCCCTTCCTCCCCCCAAAAGACCATCTTCCTTTATCAGAGGTTATGTGGGAGTATTCCATGTCACGTGTAATGACAAAACTTGGTTGCATATCTTGAGCAAATGGGTGAGTCCCACACACTACCATTTACTCAAAACTAATTTGTATGCCCAGACAGCATACATTTTGAATTATTAAGATGATTAACTCTTTGGGGGGACATCAGTGTTCCATAAAACCTAGCATGGCCAAATTGCAGAAAACACTACAAGTGCTTTGCCGTTATGAGCGTTTAACATGTAACCACCTCAACTATTTCAATAATAAGAGGTGTTATGTGCAGATAGTTATAGACTTTGGGATGAATTGTCTCCGGTTTGACAGTGGGTGAAGGCAATGACATTTTGATCTTACAAGAAGAGGTTCACAGTCCTCAAGTGCTACTGAGGTTTGGTCTCTACAGTGTCTCAAAAAAACAATGTGCAATAAAAAGGTGCTCTCTTTGGCAATAGAAATACTGTTGTAGATATGATTTGTAACATCAACTTCAGGCACAGTCTTAGCTTTTCAAATAAACATCGTTCTGTTAAATTTGCTTGTCTTAATCTAAGAATATGTTGTTACTACAAAAAGGGGTGAAAATCACAATTGTGCACTTTTAACTGAGGAAGAGGGGGCACACTGTAGTAAAACACGTGGCACAATTGTGATTTTTACCCTTTCGTAGTTAAACTAAACATATTTTTGAAGATTAAAACAAGTGCAATTGAACAGAACAAGGTATTTGAAAGCTAAGACTTATGCCCTTGTCGTTGTGCAAGTATCACATCACAAGAGTAATTTTACAATTGCCAAAGAGGGCGCTTAGATCCACTTTCACTTGCACAATTTTTTGGGGGGGAGAACACCTGTTTCTAATGATTAGATGAATTCGAGTGGGAACTGTTGAATAGTTGCCTAAATGTTCAATAACATCAGCATAATTTATTCTTCCCAATAGTTCTCCTATATAGAGTATTATGATGTTAATTATGTTAACTGTTATAGTTTCTTCTGGACAATCTAATTAATTATCATTTACAAACTCAATAAATTCCTCTTAAACACCTTAATTACACTTGCGGCATCTCAGCTATGATTAATCCATAGTTGATTTCATCGAGGTCACAAATGTGGTACTCCCTAGACTCTTACATCATTATTATATAATATTAAGACACTACTCTATCATTCATAAACAGACATATCACATTTACAGCAGCTCGCATGCATTCTCTGCATTTTAATGATGAATTACCGACCCAAAAATCCCTTTCCAAGATGTGATCAGGAATTCTGTTGCAAGAATTTGTCCGCGTGGTGTTTGATTTTGGTCAAGAGAAGAACTGATTGTCAATCAGTTTACTTTGTAAATCAAGAAGTCAAGATAACATTGGCACTATGAATAACGCAGACTCCATACTAACCTTTTTGGCTAGTTGCCCGATCAGGCAAGCAAATTTTTGTTTTTATTCAACATTAGTTGCCCAAACTAATTTTTACTTTCCAGTTAATCAAAATGCTTGTTAGTTGGTAAGTTATAAGATAGTACCTCCCTGAAATTTTTACAGATCCCTTCTCAGTTGGAATTTATACAAATCTGGAAACGCGCACTGGGATAAACATGCACACAATGAAGATATATTTACCACTGGCTCGATGCTATACAGCACTGTTGGTTTCATTGAGAGACGACAACGATTTGCAACGGTGTATTGACTTTGACGGACATATAAACCCATGTATCTGAAAAATTCCTCTCAACAAATGTTCATTTTCTATTTTATTAACTGGCAAAAATGTGTTAATTTCCGGGGGACCAAAGACGCATTAAGTAATGAAACTCTAAAAACCGGTCCTTATGCCAGTGTTTTTGACCGAATTTTTGTCATATTTTCTGGATTTCTGTAGAAGCCTGTTCGTCTCTGAGTATGCAATTGTAATGGGCCTTTCTGTACAAGCCCGTCGTCCCAAGGGTTAATACTTTTTTGATTTTTAGTCCTTGAAAATTTATACTTGCCCATTCTAGGCAAGTAAATTAATTTCCATAAATTACAAGTTTGCCCAGAAACAAAATTTAATTGCCCTGGCTTCATGAAGCAGGTGCGAGTATCATGAAGCCCTGACTATACAATGTACTCTTGAACGGACACAGATGGCACTTACAAACCCCAATGTACCAGCATGCTAGTGTATCAAACGCGATGATGCAGACGCTCATCTTTACAATATACTGGCTACCTAGTACCTACCAGCTTGACTTGTAAGACGGTTGAATTTGCGAAGTGATGTTCCGTCCCCGTATCTGCCCCTGTAGTTCTTCCAGCGATGCTGCACTCTCATCCTCTACTTAAATCCCCATAACAGTTCCCGAAACAAGAACAATAACGAAAGAGGGGGGGACAGACAAAAACAACAATAATAACATAATTGATGTGGGATACTATTCAAATAGCAAAAGACAATACTGAAAACAAGATACATTTATTTTTCTTGCTTTACATTTATAGCAAGGGTCTCATAGGAGGAATTGGTTTGATTTGTTTGTTCTGTTATCGGTTTCAGTTTATCCCTTTTTTCCTGGGGGACGACTGGTATAATTACATTTCTAAATCTAGCGTAAGATGATAAGGCTTCACATAATTGCAGTTCCACACCTTTCACAACATTTACGGCTGATCTGATAACATCATATCGAATTCATGTCTTTCTAATGCACATAACAATCATGATAAACATAATTCTCTTAATACTGAACTCCACATGGCCATGCTAAGTTGTGTGCATAAATTGATGACATGGTACAATTAACTATGAACCATTCTACCTATAAGAAAGTGTGAAAGAAAATTACTCATTAAAAATTTTAAAATGCAACAAAACACATTTCAGTTTTCAAATCTGAATGTTATTGATGCATCTGTAGATGTTCTGGAATTTTGTTCAAAAATCAATCATTGTAACAAACATTGTAACTTTTGCAGTGGCACGATACATTTACTCAAGAGGGTGTAACCTGCATTCGCTGGAAATCCAGCACTTGCCAACTACAAATCCACACTTAATATAATTTAGCTTACACTTTCATTGCCAAAACTCCTCAGAAATCAAATATTTTTCAAATATTACCCCCATTGGATTTATATTCCAAATGGGATTGTAGAAGTTGAAGACAGTAGTAGTAGTAATAGTAGTAGCAGCAGTAGTAGTAGTAGTAGTAGTAGTAGTAGTAGTTGTAGTAGTAGTAGTAGTAGTGTAGAAGCAGTAGTAGCAGTAGTAGTTCATGTAGTAGTAGTAGTAGTAGTAGTAGTAGTAATAGTAGTTAGTAGTAGTAGTAGTAGTAGTAGTAGTAGTAGTAGTAAGTAGTGAGTACATGTAGTAGTAGTAGTTAGTAGTAGTAGTGTAGCATGTAGTGAGTAGTAAGTATAGTCGTAGTAGTCAGTAGTCGTAGTAGTAGTAGTAGTAGTAGTAGTGTTCATGTAGTAGTATAGTAGTAGTTCATGTGTAGTAGTAAGTAGTAGTAGTAGAGTAGTAGTTCATGTAGTAGTAGTAGTAGTAGTAGTTCATGTAGTAGTAGGTAGTAGTAGTAGTAGTAAGTAGTAGCATGTAGTAGTAGGCAGTAGTAGTAGTAGAGTAGAAGTGTAGAGTAGTGTAGTAAGCATAATTACAATCAATGTGACTGTCAAATTGTTTGAGTCGAGTAGATCAACTGTTTGTTTCTTTATTGCTATTAATATTGAAAGTCTCTTTTCTTCTATCTTAAAATTATTTACAGCAGCTGTTCATTTCAGTGCAAATGGTAGACTTGAAAGATGTATTACAAAATCATATAGAGTTCAAACACAATATTACCACAAAAGTGCAGCCTGCGTAGCAAGCAAGTGACATTTTAGCACGTAATGGAAGAATACTCTCTAAAGACAGCAAACAGTCCATCAGACGCGTCCATCTCCCCACTCATTGACACACATCTCTCGGCGCTCTCTAGGGCCCTGAAGAACACACAGAGCACCCGGGGACGGGCATAAACACACGGCAATATCTCGCAAATTATCAAGAGATGACAGTTTTACGATGGCGAATAATAATTGACACAGCCATTCTGTTTCTGTGTAAAATTTAAACATCGCTTAAAAAGTGCTGATGATGATGGATTGATTCAGCGCGATACCGTTGTGCAATTATAGCACAAAGGTTGTCGATGGCTCTGTTTCACGTATTCAGTCCAGATGATACTGTCCTTAATTTGCGGCCGAAGAAACGGTGTTAAAGGTAATTGCTACATTTAGCCACAGTTAAAAAATCTGCGCCGCATGATTCCCCATGGCTATCAGTGTCCTTGATGAGGTCTAAAAATGAAGGCTGAAAATTGTATTTCAAAATGATTATTTAGTGCTTTAAAAAAAAGTGAAAATCGTAAGTTGACCCAGATCATTGCCCATTCCTCCCATAGACTTACTGTGTGTACACGCTAGGCTATTAAAACTCGCCCCAAGTTTTATTGTTTCATTCAGTTATAACTTGCCATTGGCAGTGTAACGTTCCAAACTTTTTTATTCTAGGGTGTTTATTTGTCCATTTGAACACTACTATGTGGCTCAGATATCAAAGTTTGGCAATTTTTTAAATTGAAGCTCCACAATGTTAGCCTATCACTTTAATGGAAATAATGATTGCCCACCGGGTCAGAAACAGCCAAGGCTTCGCTGATTTATATAATATAGAGTTGGGTAATGTCAACCTCTTTGAATTAACTTCATCACAAACTCTTAATACATGAGAACATATCTTAGTAAATGCAGTGTCAACTTGAACAGGATTAATTTAAAACGATTAATTGACATTTAAATGACAGTATTCTATTCAGACTTGTTCAGAGTTGTGTTTTACTTGTTGTTTTGGGGGTGTTTTGCTGTTTTAAGTGCAGAAACATCATCACTGCATACCCTCAAAAAAGATGCTGAAATTAAAAAAATTATGTCAGAGTCCAAGTTATACCACTGTAATCCTAATTTACAGTCCACAATATTTGTAAAAATTAAATATTATTCCTTTAGTTCAAAATACAAGTGACGAATTTAGAATTTAAGATGACATTTCAATAGTTCACATAAAAGTGCACGCCAATACTCTTTATGCTGCTATTTTTTTCTATTCTTTGCACACAAAAGTAAATTTTGCATATAAAAAATTAATTTGAGCAAATTATTATGCACTGTATTTGCACATACTTCTTGAAAGATGCTCAAGATGACCTTCTTAGATTCTTCAAGGTGATGGTCTCAAAGGAAAATGATACCAGATGCTCTTTGTAAATAAAGTTTAAATAAAGATGGATCTGTAATATTCACTTAGTTCTCTCCGTGTTAAAGTTTTACTTCAGAGCTACTGATGCTAAGATATGATCTTGACAAACAGTATCATTTGGGATCTGAAGGATGCTCCAACACAGATTGTTAAAGTAATATGAGATTATTAAATCTACTGGGATAAAATCTTGACCGTGATCATAAAGATATTATCGAATTTGCATTTTTCTATCAAAATTGAAATTTATCATCTCTGAATGAAGACATCAGATTTCCATTACCCCATCCAACCCCCCCCCCCCCGACCTCCCCCATCCCTACCCTTTTTGGCCCCTGTGGCTAACAAGTTGTTTCCTGTATCACCCTCATGATTATTTATTAAACACTGCAATCACTGCTTGGATACTGTAAGATTTTATCTGAGAGACATAATAAGAAATTTTCTCCATCAGATAAAATGCAAATATTCTATAAAATGCAAAACAAAATAGTAAGAAAGATACGCAGATGAGGATTTCAAAGATAACATACAGATTCAGTATTTATATCAATCATTTCAGTCATAAATACGGAATAAAAAGCACAAGCATTGAATCTCATCAATGATGTCTTCCATAAGATATCATGTTGTTGCACCTCAACAGTGGCATAAAGAGAGAAAATGTTTGGGGGAAGCAAAAAAAAAATGTGCAGCAGTTACAATGAAGACTGCACAAGCAAAGGGTATATAGATCTCACAGAATTGTTCCGTTTGAATACATGTATTATTACTTGGAAGCATTTTAGTACATGTATACTATGTACATTGTAATGAACTTGATCACGACTCAAATAAATATCTCAAGAGGTTTGATAAGTCATAAAATTCATCTTGTTTCACAATCACAACATTATTTCACTATCTTTCAATGATACCACATTTCATTAAAATAAGATCTATTGTAAAATTTACCATTGCACTTTCTTTCAATGACACCACATTTGAATTGGGGGATCAATCCCTCAATCAACTTAATAAATTAATTGATTTTAAAAAATACATTTAAAACTGACTTCTTAAATAAATAAACAAGTAAATATGTAAATATATGTAAATAAATATAAATATATAAATGAAATTTTTATCAGGCTTGTTCATAATCTGTGGGCTAGTCCAAATGTGGAGAGCTGTTTTGATTGGTTGATATTCTCAGAAAGACAAAAATAAATGTTTCTGACCTTGCATACCCTGCAAGAATAAAGCCTGCCATTAGATTTTTAAGATGAAACCGAGGTAAACGGGGACAAAATAACTCCCCAGCGACTAATTGGTGCAAGATGCAGATTTCTACTCCCTTGGTAACCATACCAAATATGATAATACACAAGCTTTCAAATCTCAGATAGCTGTCTCTAAAGCATCTGTACACTTTAGTGAAATCTACAAAGATGGAAAAGTATTTCCCTGTGGCATTCTGATATCTAAAATAACTCATCTTCAAATCTGAACCGGTACCTTGGAATCATCCTGATCTGAAAATTACCTGTTTCTATCTCTGCTTGATGAACCTCACGGGACAGATTTCATCCAACGTGTCATTATAATCAGTGAGCTAATGGATCTACAAGGACCAATGGTCTAACTAAGACACACTATTCTTCATCTCAGCTATCTCGTGCCTGGTGATTTCTAGTATGGTTTTCTAAATCTTATTTTGCATCGTAAAATCTTTCGAGGTTTTATTTCATTTCATTCTCAGCTTTGTACAAGGCTACATGTTTTTATTTCAGGCCTATATTCTCATTAATACAATTCAATGTAATAAATACAGAGCTCTTTTAATATAATAATTTTTGTTCGAATGGCACACAACTAACAAAAGTGAATTTGCAAAATACCACAATTCTTTTATTCATTTATTGTTTGCACTGTTTTTAAAAACTTGCTAATCAACAGGAGAGGCCATGGCTCCCTTTGCAACACCCCCCCCCCCTTTACTTACTCTGTAATCCACTGTTGCTAACATGGCCATACAGTACTTCAATTCACACATAAGCTGGTCTGTTCTCTTTGAAAGAAATCATTGTCAAAACTGAGAGAATTGTTCTTTCACATCCACCACTGGAGCACTTCTGATTAGATCGAAGTCTTTTGAAATTTCAATTCCATTGGGATTTTTCCACTACTCCCTGGTGGGCACCTTCTCATTTGGACTGGAGCATTTCTAATGAAACTGAAGTCTTTAACAAATAATCCCATGAGGTCTTTCACTGTCACTCCCCAGGGGAGGGTGCGCCCACTCATAGGTGTCCAAAGCCAACTTTCCCACCTCCCTCTGGGACAGACACAATGGGGATGTGGTCAGAGCACTCTCTTGCAAAAGCATTTGCAAAAAACAAGAAATACAGTCTTTAGTATTCTCATTCACACCCTGTTCAGACACCTCCAGTTGGGTCGGATTAATCACATGCCAGTGAAGGTAATCATGCAGCAAGTTTATAATTTGGGGGTGATGGGACAATTATTCCCTGCCCCTCCCCCCCCCCCAACCACACATAAACACACACACACACACACACACACACACACATAAAAGGTCCCACATCAAAAAGAGATACATATAGAAAGAGGAGTGGACACGTCATTCTTTTCCTTTTTTTCTTCAAATATTCAAATTGTTGCTAATGAGGGCAAATCCTGTCACACCACAACCCACCCCACCCCACCCCATCCCCCCCCCCAAAAAAAAACCCTGGCTACACCCCAACTATGCAGCATTCATCGCATCCTACCTGCAGAGTGCAGACCTGCTGTAGACTGCAGGAGTGCAAGTGCCCGATTTGTTAACAACCTCAACAAAAGCTTTCTGTCACAGGAGGGGGGATAAGGGTGTGAAAGGGAAACACAACCCAACTCGACGCCTGTTTTTCTTTCCATTTTAGGTCCATTTCAAATGCCGAAATCATGCTGTTTGACAGATCTAATGATTTTGTCAAATTTGAAGGGTTACTTAACACTGAAGGCCACACTAAGTAGGAGATCATGATAATATAGTTATGAATGGTCAAGAATGACCTTCTGTTTCAGAATGAATTCTTGATGACAAACTGAATTTTTAAAGGGTCTCTGATAAAGCAAAATAGTATAGCACCCTCTTTTGACTCGAATAACAAACATGAGCACCAATTTTTCCCATAAAGAGAAAGTAAATGCCTCAATTGTGGGCAAAATGCAGCATACCTTTTCTCCTTGCATGTGATAACAACATCATATTTACTTATTCCAATGACAAGCACTGCCCTCCCATTGGGCCCTGCAATTATTATATTACACCAATTTCCACCAGGTCCCTATTTCTCTCCTAGGTGCCGAGCTGCAATGAGGATAAATTGCCTTGCTGAAGGATAAAAATGTGCATGGTGGGAATGGAACCCATCATCTCTCATGTGAAAGGCAGAGAACAATCCACTAAACCATGACACCGCCACACATGATAAGACTGCAGCAAAACAAGTTCTTCAATATGAGCCTGTAAAAGTGAAATTTACAAAGTGACATCACTGTCATATATTGTATACTTATACATGTGGGTTTTAGTATAGTGCCGATTGAAAGGGTACTTTTTGTGGTATAAAATTGTGACAGTGACACATTAAGAGTAAAAAATGAAATTTCATTCATGTATGTTACAACATGAGCAGCAATGGAAGGCAGGGTTGGGCTCAATTACAGGGTAATTGAGCAATTACGTAATTAATTACATTTTTTCCAAGTAATTGTAATTGTAATTGTAATGAAATTTTTGAAAGGAAAGTAATTGTAATAGTAATTGAAACAAAAAATGTAACTGAACATAATTACTCTCAATTACTTTCCATTATTCATTCTATTGATCTGATCCTGTGTACTCCCACTTATACATCTCACCACTAACCTCCTGTTGGTCTTGGTGCATTGTACATGTACACATGTGGACAGGGTATAAAAGAGAGATGAGAATATCACCTAGCTTCATACGCATACATATAGTTTGAATATACAAAGTAAAAGTAATTGGTAATTGTCATTGAAAAACAGTAATTTAATTGAAAAATAATTGTAATTGAAAATTTTGTCAGGCACGTAATTGTAATTGAGCCCAACCCTGATGGAAGGATAATTTAGTGTAAATTATATTTTTAGATGATGATTATTATTGTTGTTGTTATTAAAATAATTATTATTATTATTACTATTATCATCATTATTACTATTATTATCATTATTATTATCATTATTATTTTTTATTATCATTATTATTATTTCATTTTTTGTTGGGGGTATTTTAATTTACCAAGCCATGTTCATACATGTAAAATGTAATCCCCTCCTCGCAACTTGCATTCAATAACACCAATGTGAATGGGGTCCACTAAAATTACAGAGGAAGCACAGA
>JZLH01S0281185.1:17045-29493 GCA_001188425.1 Eucidaris tribuloides
GGAGTATGTACCATCAACTGTAGTCAAATTATAACCTTCAATGAATTTTATTCTAGTAGTAGTTGCTTCCGATATTTTTTATGTTGTGTTTAATATTCAATCTACTGCACTTGTACAATTGTACTCTGAACTACATATAGTACGTGCATTTCATTATAATTGATCTGTCCAGTGTGGGTCATATTTTATGTCCTCATTAACTCTATTGGCAGCTTATTAATAATAATTGTGGTACATGTAGCATAAATGTGGAGGTGTAGCTATGAACTAAGGCACTGTGTTAAAGGTAGTGTACAGCTTACAGTTTCCACTGTGAAAAATGTACAACCCTACTTTCTGTTGCATATTTTAGACAGACCCACTACATGATTTTTATGTATGCCCTGAAAATTGCATCCTCTGAAACACTTTATTTTTGATAAATTAAAAGAATGGAATGTTTTGCCCCCAACATTTTGCCATTTGAATAATCAGGCAAATCAATGTGTGTAATAATATTGGCTTGCTTTGGTTTAATGTAGGCATACATTCAGTATATGTATGTGAGTAACACATCACTTGCTGTGATATCATTAAAAAAATGATAGTTTATCATGAAACTTGGCTGATGTATGTTGTCATACATGTATATACCAAAATAATTTAAGAACAAAAGATAAATACATTCGCACAGAGCACACACATCCATGTATCAAAAAGAAAAGAACAGACATGTAAGAGGCATTTTAGACTCTCAATTTATTCTTGCTTTTCTGTTTTATAAAACTCCTCTTTCTTCACAGACTATGCACTGGGCCGTGAAAAAGAAGGAAGAGCCCATGATTGAAGATGGTTCCCAAACTGATCCACAATCCTCCACCAGTGACAGCTCCATACATTCTGCGGATTCCACAAACTTTCAGAGTAAAAGTATGTTTCATCTAGGTATATATTTTTAAGCTGTGTTGTGTGTTGTTGGTTGTGCGTAAACTTTTACACATTTTCATCTTTTTCTTTAAAATGCACTAGACATCTGTAGCACTCTCCAAGATCTGCAGTATCACAGGGTTATTTGAGACATCTACTAATTGTGAACTGGTTTACGTGAGCCTATTACAGTTTTTCTCTTCAAAACATTTAAGTGTACTAATACCCTGAGTATATAGTATGTAAAATACACAAAAAAGAACCATAATCCACTTGTGATACCTCCTGAAATTATACATATTTCGAGAAATTGGATCATAATCTCCATATATTTTGGCACTTGTGTGCCACGTGTTCAAGTTCTGCTCCGTAACACCGGTTTTTATGTGTGCGCGTTCTAGCTACACGCGTACGTTTTTACAATGATATCACGATTTCCGTGTCGATTGGCCCACAACGTTCCTTGCAGTCCCACCAATCTGGGGGGCACAACTTAAGTTCCGAAATATTGTGGGGATTCCTTGAAACTTGAAATCATGCTCAGGATTATGAATTTCATTGTCATGTTGGTACCGTCTGTTTTATTGTTGCTTTTGTCATGATAAAAAATGAAATGTTTTTCCCAGAGATGTCTTCACCCTGCGTGGCTGACTGGCTTTCGTTCCAGCAGCGGTACAGCCCGCCGTGTAGGTCGCGCCAGGGCTGCACTGTATGCACTGCACTGTTGTAGATGCTGATCGGACGCATCGCACACGCACTATCATTTTATACAAACAAGGATAAAATATCGATAGCGCAATCGATCGATTGATAAAATCGGTAAAATCGACTAGTCTGTTTCAAGTCGTTTTTAATTTTATAAAGTCTTTGAAATTTACATTTAAGCTCTAATAACTTGAAATTGGAGTGAAATGAAATTCTAATAGTTTGCAGAAGGCATGTCTTAAGTGTATTCTACATATAAAGCAAACAAATTATCCAGGGTATTGGTACACTTTAATTAGTACAACCACCTATATTTTCACAGTACGCACCACACACACCCACATGTATCATCCAGTGCATCAAACAAACTTATAATCTCTGAAGAAAGCTTGTGGTACAGGCCGAAAATCGAGGTACCCAAGTTAGAAAATTTGTGCTGAAAGTAAGTTTATATCTTGATAAGTAGTTTTACCAGCACATATAATAGAGTGTGACTGGTCCCCCTTGCCCTTGGACAGATATTGACAACCCCCAACTTGTGACCTACCTGACCAACTGCCATTTTTGAAGTTGTAGTTTACATATAAAATAATGATACTTTATTTATCACATATATACACGTATGTTTCCAATTTATTGCATATATCTACATTAGTTTCTGTCGAGGCATCCTCACCTCCCAGCTGGGTGTGTGAGAGAGAGAAAGGGGAGATGATGCTCTTAAAAGTTTGAAAGTTATCAGATGTGGTTTAGCTGTATAGTGTCTATTCTGTATATTCCATATTTATATCTTAGTTTAATTGTGTACCAGTATTCCATATGTTTCCAATTTATTGTGTGTTATAATTACATTTGTTATGTTCCCACTATATGTTTCTGTCTAGATATATCCACACCTCCAAGCTGGGTAAGAGAGCAGGGTAACGATGTCCTCCAGAAGTTTCGAAGTTACCAGATATGATTATGACCTTGACGGCTTCCACATGGCAGAAACGCTGGTACATCCCTTCTTCCGGAAGATCCACTTTTGCCTGCAAGATGTGATTGATAGTGCTTTTAACCCGTTGGCTACAGGAACCAGATATGCTGTGTTTTAACTCTATGGGATTTTCAGAATCCTGGAGGCAACGGGTTAAGGTGAAACCTAATCCCTCCAACATGGATAAGTCTCTTCCAGGGGATCCACTTTTTCCTGCAGTTTTTCTGATGGTATGGTGCTGTGTTGAGCAAGAGCCAAACATATATGTGTATAAAAAATATATTTATATATTGTTGGGTATATTATGAAAAGATAAAGTGCAATAATGTATTACATATATTTAATCCAGTGTAATTTTATGAATGTTACAGTTATTGTTAATGTATACATTACCAATAAGCCAGTTTGGTGTTAGTCCATGGAATGATTGACCTCATGATATCTTTGAGGAATGGATAGCTTTTCCATAGACCAATTCAGTTTCAGAACACTGGAGTTTATATCATTAGCATAAAAAATAGCACCCAAACCAAACAGGTCTATAGTAAAGCATTTGAGAGCAACTATTCCTGAAGTCATGGCTGCAATAATTGCTTTTGTTACATTGTATTTAGAAGAATATCTTCACCTGTCACATTCCTGAAAATGTATCTTGTGCATGCATGATTTATCACATAGCTTCCACATTGAACTATCCAGTTTTTCAAATGGCTGCTTACACACGCATCATACAAATGACTTTTCTTCTGCACATGTTCGAATTGAAACTCCGAACTGGCCTTTTTTTGGGGGGGGGGGATTATAAAGGTCTTGTGAGTATTTGTTGTAAATGGTGTTTCATCTCTGAATCAAAGCATTAGAGATTTCCACTTCCATTCATAATGTAATTATAGGAAACAGCAGGCTGTTGGATGTGGACAAGGAAAATTAGAATATTTGAAATGAATTTGTTATTGACAATGTGATCCATTAAAATTTCACTAGGACTGTGTTGGTAACAAATTTACACACTCTAGAGTGTGTAAATAGTGCAAAAAGTATATGATCTTCAGTAGTGCATCTTTGACTAAAAAAAGACCCCCAAAACTTGTGCAGATTGCATATTTTTTTGTGACAAACAATGAGTAAAAGATGTACTTCTATTGATCAAACTTACCTGATCAATAGAAAACAAAGTTGTATGGTTATAATTACTCTCATAGTACTACGGTGTCACACGTGAATTTTGAATACAAATAATATTGATTTTAATAAAAAAAAAACATGTTACTTCAGACAAAATTCAGCCAGGAAATATTTAATATTCATACTTTTTAAACTTTGTTTTCTTTCTGTATGCAGTTGATGATAAATTTTAATCTTGACCAAAAGGTTAAAGCCACTGGCCAACATTTACCACAGTTAAAAAAATGTGAGCTACATAATTTTCCATGCTCTAAGTGTCTTTGATAAGGTCTAAAAATAAAGCCCTAAAAATGTTATATTTCAAAATGATTATTTAGTGCTTTAAAAAAGTGAAAATCGTAAGTTGACCGGATTCACCTGACCATGTCCTCCCATAGACTTACCGTGTGTAGATCTAGGATCTTTTACTCGCCCCAAGTATTAATTGTTTTATTCATATCTTGCCATTGGCAACATAACTTTCCAAACTTGTGTACTCTGGGGTGTTTATTTGTCCATTTGAACACTACTATGTAGCTCAGATATCAAAGTTTGACAATTTTTTAAATTGAAGCTCCACAATGTTAGCCTATCACTTTAAAAGAAATATAGCTTTTATTTGAAACTTGACTTGGACTCCTACCCTGATATATGAATGAATGCTCGTTATTAGTTCTGCTGGTCCCACCTGGGCAATCTCGTCTGTTGTGGCCAGTTCCTCCGCACCCATAACATTTTGCCGATACCTTGCAGTCCTTCCTGAAGTGGCCCCTGTTCCCGCAGTTGTAACACTCATCTCCCCTGTTTGAATCATTTCTTCATGGGCTGGAATTACGTACTGACTTAAGTGTCTGCATGACTTCGCTCAAGGTTTTTTTTAGTTGCGAAATCTCGTCCTTCATCGTTTCCATAGTGGTTGAGTCACCTTTGGAGATGGAGGATGTCATCCTATACGCTTCTACCTGGCACTCGCGGATCTTGGCTCGGTTTCCGGCGGGATGGGTGTCCACGTCTTGGAAGAGCCCCATTACCTCCTTATAGCATGGAAGGTGCCTTCTTGGCTTTTCATCGCAATCCGACACAACTCGCGCTGGATCTGCTTGTCTCGGACCCCCTTCACAAACCGTTCCCTTGGCGTACGTTTTTTTAGTTTGGTAAGGGCTCTCCTCACCTGTCGCAGCGGCTACCATCCTGTCGTATAACCGCAGTAACGCGCTGCTAAATCTGCGAGAGATTCCCCATCATGCTTGACACGGGCATTCAGCTCGCTGCTGAACGACTGCACCGACTCCCGCAACCCAAATCCGTTTTTTAGATAGTAATTTTCACTTTCAGCCTGGGTTCGACACAGGACCTCATCCTTTGCCAGTCCCTCTAAATGGGCAATCAGAGACTGGGCCTTCTCCTGGTCGGACAATTTATCAAACTTACTATACTCCTCGAACTCGTCGAACCACTCATTTATAGCAATATCACCTGGTTTCTGTGGGTCGCCGCGGAACTTTGAAATCTTCACGGATGGCATCGCCCTCGATGAGGCCCCTGTCAGCGCTGCCACCATCTCCGCGATCCCTTGGCCAGGTGAGGGCCCAACTCCTACTCCCTCCTTAGTAGACATCCTGCTGGCTACGGGAGAAACTAGAGTACGAAGTTTACAAAATGTGAACAAATATAACACAGTTTACGGTACACATGAAATTATACAATTAAAACTTGCACGGCGCTTCAAAGTCCACTGGTCTTGCTCCAGATGATCCTCTGATTCCAGTCAGGTTTTCCTTCAACTCTTTTTCGCCGGTTCCAGTCCTCGCGTCTCATACCTCACTGGTTCCAGCCTTGTCGTTGCCTTGTTTGCTTGTCCCTCACTGGTTCAGCCCTCAGCTCGTTGTCGCATTGCAGATTATCCCACTCCTGACACCATTCGTCGTCTGGGTTGGGGGGGGGGGGAGGTTGTCAGGATCACGATCGACTACTTGAATGACAGACTTCACACACAAGAAGTAGGATTCGGATGTTTATTGTCGACTGCAATTTGACTTCAACGATTGTGTTTCACAATAAAGAAAAACCCCTGCAACAAGCAGAAAATAAAACAAAAATCATAAATACACATGCCATATAAGTAATACCATAAATTTTAACATGAAATAAGACGAGTAAAAGATGTACTTCTGTTGATCAAACTTACCTGATCAAAAGAAAACAAATGTGTATAGTTATAATTACTCTCATAGTACTACGGTATCACACATTTGAATTTTGAATACAAATAATGTTGATTTTAATTTAAAAAAAACATGTTACTTCAGACAAAATTCTGCCAGGATCCAGGTATAACTTTGACATGCGTCTGTAAAATTTTTACCTGTGTAAACCCTCACTGAACTGTGCTATTTTGAGCACCTCTTTGATTTTTACGTTGTCAATGGCATGTGCCGTTATTGTTACGTAGCCATCCTGATTTAGGCTGGTCCAGCCACGTTGTTGGTGTCACGTAGGAACGCCTTCACCTCCTCCTTGCGTTCGAACTTCTCCTTCAATCGATTATTGATGGTCTCTGTTGATCCTCCTTTATACACGAGGACGCGTTCACATACGAAACACTTTACTGAGGTGTCCGAGACTGTCTTGAAAACCTTCCACACTTTGCTAGGCATGGTATTGAACAGAAGTTACAACTTATGATTAAGTGTACAAGTGCATATGGAACTTAAAACTTTAAAAAATTTTGTCAAGAGGAAATATAAGCTTCTAATAGATACAAGCTAATATCAACTCTTCATCAAAAATATATCTGCCTTTTAAAAAAATGAATAAGTTTTCATAACATCCAAGTATCTATTGATTCATTGTCACCTTATTACAAGTTCCAAATAAGATCAGAAGATCCTCTTTGCTCTTCCCAAAACACTACATTTTGGAAAACATAAGTAAAGGTGCAAACCTTCAGAAAATCCTCTATGCTCTTCCTACCATTTCGATAAGCCAGCCTCCCATGCCCTGAAAATCCTGCTTTGCATGCTCCTTGTAGCCTGACGTGACAATCTGGTGACCAGTTCCTCCGTTGTCTTTGAACCATTCCTGTGAGCTTCCCACACCATGAAAACTCTGTTCTGCAGGGTCCGTGTAGTTCGTCTCTGCCTCCGTGTGACCAGGTGACGGTCCAATAGCTTGATGGTCAGGTCAGTAAACTGTGCCTCATGATACAGCAGAGCTACCATCTGGTAGGGACCCAGGCTCTTCCCTCCAGTTCTGGTGTTCAGGCGATGGTTGTATCCCTCAGCATCGTTGTTGGTCCTGACAGCTCTGCTGTATACGCACCAGGCTGGTATAGGCCAAGTTGTGCTCTGAATCCACGTGGTTTCCCTGTAATTGAAGAATTGAAAGGTGTAAACAAAAATGAAGAAAATACAATTTTTACACTATACACATAACTTGGGTTGCAAAAGTATTCTTCCCTGTAATCGCTTTTCAAAGACATATTTCATTTTTTTGGAATTTTCACCTATGTGTAGGAGCCTGTCCATAGGTCACAGCACACACTCTCAGCAGTTCCTCTGTTGACTTGGTCCCATTCCTGTGAGCTTCCCACACCATGAAAACTCTGTTCTGCAGGGTCCGTGTAGTTCGTCTCTGCCTCCGTGTGACCAGGTGCCGGTCCACCAACCTGATGGTCAGGTCTGTAAGCTGTGCCTCGTGATACAGCAGAGCTACCATCTGGTAGGGACCCAGGCTCTTCCCTCCAGTTCTGGTGTTCAGGCGATGGTTGTATCCCTCAGCATCGTTGTTGGTCCTGACAGCTCTGCTGTATATGCACCAGGCTGGTATGGGCCAAGTTGTGCTCCTAATCCATGTGGTCTCCATGTAAATGAAAAACTGAAAGATGTAAACAAAAATTTTAAAAATACAATTTTTACTGTACATAACTTAGGTTGCAAAAGTGTTCTTCCCTGTAATTGCTTTTCAAAGACATTTTCATCTTTCTTTTAATTTTCACCTATATGTAGGAGCCTGTCCATAGGTCACAGCACACACTCTCAGCAGTTCCTCCGTTGACTTGGTCCCATTCCTGTGGGCGTCCCACTCCATGAAAACTCTGTTCTGCAGGGTCTGTGTAGTTCGTCTTTGCCTCCGTGTGACCAGGTGACAGTCCACCAGCCTGATGGTCAGGTCAGTAAACTCTGCCTCGTGATACAGCAGAGCTACCATCTGGTAGGGACCCAGGCTCTTCCCTCCAGTCCTGATGTTCAGTCTGTGGTTATACCCCTCGGCATCATTGTTGGTTCTGACAGCTCTGCCATAGATGCACCAGGCTGGTATAGGCCAATTAGTTCCTCCAATCAATGTGTTCTCGACGTACTCAAAGAACTGAACTAGACATAAATGAAGAAAAATCCAATTTCTCTAATAATGACAAATGTAAATGAAGTATGGGATTGCTCAAATTTATTATGCTCGTGTAACACAGATTGAATTGAAAAATTGCCTCTTTATCACAATGACTGCAATATTTTTTGCATGTCATTGGTAATATTTGCAATCTGTTCCTCGTGTCAGATTAGTACATTTCCTTTTGTTCACAAATGATGAAATTGCCCTTGATACTATATATACAGGGAAACCCCGTTATAACGAGCTCGGATAAAGCGAGATACCGCTTTTAACGAGGTGATTGTCTCGGTCCCGTTTTCATTTGCACGCTCTTCAATGGAAAGAAGCACCGCTTATAAAGAGCTCGGTTATTGCGAGATTGCGCTTATAACGAGGTATTTTTCTCAACCTATTAACAAAGAAAAACATAAGAAATTCACCCGGTTAAAACGAGGAAATGAAAGTCGCATCGTGCGCTAACCAAATTCTAAATTTTGACAACGCAAAAATTGCCCAATCGTTTCGTTTCAGAGCGCATCGCGCCACTTGAGCCTGCCATGCAGCCATGCACAATACATGAAGTCCCTGACTATCTGCAAGTGTGTGTGTGTACATGTGAGTGCAATTCATACTGCACAGTTCTGTACATTCACTGCCACACACACAAAGCCTACCTCCTGTACACAGTAATCAACGCAAGTTACGAGCGTGAAGGTTGCTGCTTTATTCGAGATCTAGTTTTCTTTATTACTTTGGATGAGTATATAAATGAAAAATAATCAGCTTTCTGTTCATAGTTTTGGTGCAGAACAAGTAGGAAAAGCAGTAAACAGATGGGTTTAATGCCTAGTCCCATACATGTTATATTTTGTGTGATACATTATATGTACGTTTACAACGAGGTACCGGATATAACGAGGTAAAATCGGCGGTCCCGACTACCTCGCTATAACGGGGTTTCCCTGTATTTTGCTCTTGTCTTGAAAGTCAATCTACTGACAAGTATAATGTTGATTGTAAAAAAAAAAAAATCTTGTTACGTGTCGTCTTGGTGTTTCTCCATTTGATTTGGTCAGGGTTCCTAGAGCTACTTACAGAGTATTTTTTTGGATATCACCATGTTTATGCATCTGCACTGAAAGTGCAGGAGGCAGCATGTTTTCGGGTTGTGCTTTATTTGAGTGGGTAGACTTTTTCTGACTGACCTTATGTGTCTATTACAGTTTGTTATCTAGTGGCGTTGTTTTACTACATAACCCCTTGTACTCGAGGTTGAGAATGGACGAAGCCCCGCCCTTCTATGCATTCTAACTTCATGGGATGCATACTCTGAAAGCGTAACGCCATCAATGGTGAATGGTTTAATTTGTTTTATATCGTTGGGGCGGTTTTCCATGGACCTCAGAGATAGCGTATACATTCCTATCACCGAGGAGTACGTCTTGTCACGTGAAACCGAAAGGTGAATATTTGTTCACATTTGAAACTATTTAACTAAAGGAGGGAACTCCAGTTTCTCAAAGATGATTGTTGGCAGTGATCTCTGACCAGCCCGTACCACATGTATGACTGGTTGAAATTCTCATGCAGTTTGCCGTGGACAATTCAACCATTTACCGTGAGAGGTACCTAATAAGTGTGAGTTTATTTTTGCAAACTTTCAGAAAAACTGACCACGTTTGTGGCAACAGGGTATCATCCTGTACATTCTCTATGCCATCAAGACTTCCATCCACTTTATCTCTTCTTGATCTCTCAATACATTTAGAGTACAATCCGTGTGTGTCATTCTGATCGAATAATATCCTTATTTCTGCAAAGCCAGATGTTTTTAATCCTCAAAAGTCCTAACCAAAAAGAGCCATAAACTGAAAATGTTTTGATATGCAGTGGCATTATATAAATTATATTCATGCCCTCTGCAATGAATCATGAACCCTTGAATTTCATATTTGGTTTAATAGATAGTAAATTGTAATTTTGTTGAGTATATCATTAATTACATACATGTATTTTGCTCCATTGTGAGGCAAATTATCATAATTGCAAATAGCCCCAGGCTTTTTCACTAAATTGACATACAGTGTGAATTGGTTGTCCTTTTTCTTGTGAAAAGGCAATTGTTCCCTTGTAACATGATGTAATCACTTTCTTCTCTTTTTCAAGATTTGTATTTTTTTTCCTAGACATCTTTCGCGTTTCTGCTGTGACAATTACATAGCAGTGACAGTGCTCAGTGATAATAACTTTTTGCCTCGGTTGCAGAACTTGTGTGGCTTGTGCCCCCCCCCCCCATCCCAAATGTTGATGCCAATGGTATGTTCATCTTGTGAATCTCCAATATGGAGTAGCCTCCTCTTGTATTTTGGTATTTACATATCTAGCGCCACCCTTCTTCTACAGTGTTTGCTGCGAATCTGGGGAATTGAGACTGGACGTTGGGCCCATAAACAAGTGCCACGGCTCAATGCTAGATCCTCTTGGACCACCAATTATTGAACACAGCCAATAATAAACATAAAAATACAAAATTAAACAATTCAAAGCCAAAAACAACCAAAAAGATAAATGCGAAGACATGTCAGCTTTAAAGTGTGCACTTGGTTATTAGTACTTTATTTATATTCAGAATTATTAAAATCATAAATCCATTCAATATCAGATCTCTTCTTCAATAACAATATTCACAAATACTTAATTATCTAACTCAACTTACAATAGTATAAACTCAGAAAAGGGTAGGATAGGGCAAGTGATTAGTATGGGGAATGAAATTAGCGCGATTACCTGCAGGACTTTATACGCGGTTGACAAACAATGAAAACAGTCTCTTACTCTCGGTCTGGACTCTGCTGGTGTAGAGATTGATGTCTCGATGAATCCTGATGACTCTGAAAAATGATGTGGACGATGATGACGCTGCTGATGACCCGACGACAAACATTACACGACAGGAACAATCATTCGTAGAACTCGTGCAGACGTGTAATTTGACAATTGTTATCAAACAGCAACCGTTCAGTAGTAAATGGTAGTCGATCTGGACTAACTACCAACTATTGTTCAAAATGGTGACTCGACTCAGGCTGTTACCAACAATACTTCTGTAGACTGCAAACCTCTGACGTTTCGTTACTGCCAACTCTATTATGTAGCAACTTCTCAGGAATCTCAGCACAGCTCCTTCTTGTTAGTATATGTGTAGATGGTAGATCGAGTGATGGGAGTCGAGGGAAAATGAAAGGGTTGGGGACGGGAATTTATACAGGATCATGCACCTATTCAATACTACATCCTAGCTGCTTGACATTGAACATTCCGATGAAATAATAATACTTTCTTCCTAAAAACAATTAATCAGTGATAAAACAAAGCTGAACTTGGAATTTACTATCTTCATTTGGTTAACACTCCCACACACCATTTGGGGCTATACTCCCTAATAAACTTCGAAAACAATAAAACTTTAATCACTTTCTCTAAAAGTTTGTAAATCCATGTGGCTATGACGTCTGCCATGACGTCTACGGTTCCTTTTCTAGAAATCAAAACATTGTCTAGCTGTCTCAACCTTATATGACCTTATGACGTCATCTCAAATGACCACCTCTTTTACGACCCTACTAGCTAGGTTTGTCCTTGCCTCCAATGCCCAGTTTATTACCCTGGTATAACATAAACACCTGTCCACCACTGTATAGAGATCTGCCTGTTCACCTAACGTTGAGCATGACCAAATGTGGAGTTAAAACAATGCAATTTCTTGGTATTTGCTCTCAGGAAGTAAACAAACAAAATAATACTTTCAAATGTCTATAACTCACTTCACTATTTCCAATAATCAATGATTCAGCCAACTTTCTTAAGATTATGTTTCAAGGAAAATTAAGATACTGGGAAGTTTATCACAAAGAACATCCTGTTTCTTTTGGACTTCTTAGTTTATATGCAATTATTTTAAAGTTGCATTCTAATCAAACAAGTTAAAACGGCCAAGGTTTATGCCTGCTACACATATATTCACCAACCTGTTTGAACATCAACTGGATATTTGAAATTTTGAATTTTTACCATTCAAAATTACAAATGCAGCTACCAGTTAGTTCCTGCAAGTTCAAACAGATCAAACCCAACACCTTATAGAATTATGTTATGCACTACCTTTAAGGATACTTGTAAAATTGCTGCTAGCTGATAATACCCTGGATCTAGTGCGTAGAACCAATATCAGTACCATACCCTCTTCAAAAATGTCATACAAGCAAAACTTTCATATTCTGAATCTGATCCATAACAAATTTAGAAGAAGCAACAATTCACCAG
>JZLH01S0281314.1:36712-54348 GCA_001188425.1 Eucidaris tribuloides
AGAGATATTCCATCTTGAATGCAAATCGGAAATATATGCGTATAGCAGTAGTATCTTTAAAGATCTCACATGTGATAAGGATGGGGGGGGACGGTGGTGCTGTAAGGCGCGCCCGTGAGGTGGGCCGAGATTGAAATGGTAGATGTTCTTGAGAGGCCACTGGCCTACGTACAGACTATGAAATGTTCATATGACTGTCTTAAACCCCATCAACAAATCTATGGAAAGTGGACAATAGAACAAGAACATTAAAATACGTCTCATCTCATCAGGCAAGAACACACAAAAAACTGAAAGGACTGGCAAAAGATCCATTTCAATTGGAATTACAAGTGCGCCTCCACCACTAAGTTGGATAACAGGATCTTCATTGATGAAATGAAAATAAATTATAAAGTTCTAAAAGAAAGTATCCACCCCTTACCCTGGAAAGCTCTTAGGCAATGGCCATGTGGTCGCTAATGTGTTGGATGGCATATTTCTTGGCGTACCTGCATGGGCAGTTCGCTTCTGGACGGGTGGTTGGGAAGCACAACTAGAAAAGGAACGGGAGTAATAAACTTGAGTAAAATTATCATTCTTAAGCATTATTATTTGTTCTAAGCAAGAAATATTGCAGTTATTCTTATCAATATGTGGCAGATTTATCCACTTACTGCATTACAATCATTGATCAGCTTGGCTAATATACAATGAACATTTTTACATGTAAAAGTCAAAAAAAAAAAAATAGCAACTACAACTATCACTTAAAAAGCCTATAAACACTGTGGATTGACCTGTTTAAAAAATGGGTTCAAAAGCTTTGCTTGATGCTGACAGTGTTTGAAAATGGACAAATCAACACTGCCGTAGAACAGGCAAAAGTTCAGCCAGTTATGCTATCACTTGTAAAATATAGTTGAAGATAAAAACTGCACATTAAATTAATTCTCAAGGGCCGATGATAAATTCGCACCACAGCAGTCTATGGGGGAAAACTGGAAAACAGTCTGCTCATGCTTTTTACTCTTTTTAAAAGCATTTTAATAATCATTTTTAACTGTAAATATTTTTAGGGGCTATCAGTTTTTAAAACGTTATCAAAAACAGCAAGTAGCAAAGGGAATGCATGTAACTCACATTTTTTTTTGAAAAATGGAAGATATTGTTAATGAGCACCTTCAGATAATTCACTACTAGTTTAGCATTTATAGGGCCATCAAGTGTGAAAATTTCATATGGAAGTCCTTGCAAATTTAAAAGGAAGCAATCACGAGCACAATTTTTTCCAATGGGGAGTGTATCAATTCTTTTTAAGCATAAGTTGCCATGGCAAAACCTACCCGAATACACATGAAGAATAATAGTTACATATATTAACGTTAAAATGCACTTTGCTTTACTACACAAATCACCGAGAGAATGTAAGATTTTAAATGACCCTGATGCCCTTTCTGCAAGTACGCACAACAAAGCCTTGACCAAATTGTTATAAATTCATTTGAAGTATTATTTCTTGTTGCGCAGACAGTTTGTTTTTACTTTAGCACCATAGTTTCCTCATAGAAGCCGCATCAACGAGTATAAAATCCTCATTGGTAAAACAAAAAATACCACGGAATAAAAAACCTGATAATACACGCCAATTTCCAGGATTTTTTTTGATAGGGTCTGGAACAATAAACATGATAAAAAGACTAAATCACAAATGGAGAAAATAAAATAGGGCATAAAAAAATCATAGGTTCAGCATCATCCCTTTTTCTTGGTAACATAAAAATTCAGCCGACAGGTCACAACAAATGCTACATTCTTACATGGATCGCTTGTAGGCCAGGGCACAGGCGATGGTCAAGACAGGGTCAAGGCATTCAGGACAATGGCTATAGAGGAGCCATCTTGCCTAACCTTGGGTCAACAGGGAAGATCATCCAGAATGACAACGCCAACTCTGTCAAGGTCCTGCCCAGTTATCCATGGCATCAATAGACTAAGATGGGAGAGAAAGTATAAATGAATGAAGAAAGGGACCAGTGTAGGATTTTTATAATTCACCTCCAGTACTATGAATCAATGATGTTGTAAATGCAAATTTGGGGAAATTTATGTGGTCCCATATGCAGATATGTCTCTGAAAAGAAAAAAATTGAGTATTACTTGCCTAAATTTTCTTTACAAACGTTTACAAAGATCAGATTTTTTGGTAATATTCAAGATCAAATAAATATAGTTTTCTATTGCACCATAAGTGTGATAGGAGTGAGATTCAATAAATTGAAATCAATATATAATTGAAAGAGTTAAGCCAAGTTTAGTTTTTGGGATTTTGTTATTTGAAAGCTTTATCCCCAATGTCATAACCCTGCAATAATAGATTCTGAATGTCTTTAGTTTTTTTTTTAATTAATTAATGAAAAATCTCGTGTGAAGCAACCCCAAAATTTTACATTATAGCATCTAAGGTTGAAAAGGCTTTAAGGTTACATGTGTTATACCTCATCTGAAAGGAGCAAGACGGCAGGCTCTTCAGATGAAGGATTACTCAATATAACATTTTAAGCCCTTTGGATGCTGTAATTGGTAAAATATGGTCAAAATGTACGGGGGGTACGCCGCCCTCGACATTTTGAATTAAGTTAATAAAAACTAGAGCAGTTCGACTGCGCGCAGTTCGATGGTATGCCTTCCGCAGTCTGCCTCCGCATCCAATGATGTAAATTTGAAAAGCTTCAAGTTACCATGGTAGGCAGCGAGCCAATTTAGAATGAATAACGCACAATGATGAACCCATGTGACGCTTTGACCAAGTACAGTAAACCAAATTTAAGCAGTTCTTTAAATTATCGCGACAATGAGGCTCAAATTCGACAGGAGGCCATTGGACTCTTTGACGCTCTGACCTTTCAACTCCCAAAATCGAATCAGTAAATTTGGTGTTTAAATATAAGATACTTCTCCGCAAGTTACATCAAAATCGAAAGTCATTAACTCAAGTTATCACTGTAAGAGGCCCAAAATCAGACTATTTCAAGGACCCGCGCTGACCTTTTGACCTTTGGAGCTCCAAAATGCTAATCACTTTATTGGTGCGCTCATAAATACATACTTCACCCAAGTTACATGCACACCGTCAGCGCCCGCGTTCAAGTTATCGCGACAAAGCCCAAAATCAGATATATTTAAGGCTGGTGACCTTTGACAGCTTTCAGCCCCAAAATCTAATCAGTTCATTGGTGCCTCAATAATACATACTTCACTCCAAGTTTACATGACGCATTCCGAACCAGCCGCTCTCAAGTTATCTGCGTTTAATTACGAGCCAAATCAGACATGATTTAAGGCGCCGGTGACCTTTTGACCCATTTGAGCTCCTAAACTAATGCAGTTTTCATTGTGTCTCATAGTACATTACTTGTCCTAGTTACAGACATGCAAAATCCGATCGGGGTTTCTCAAAGTTATCGCGGTAACGAGCGCAAATCATGACATATGTAAGGCCCGGGAACACTTTGACGCTTTGCCCTCTTTCAGCCCCAAAATCTAATCATTCATTGGTGCCTCTAATAAAATACAGACTTCACCACAATTACATCACAATCGCCAGCCGTCTCAACGTTATCGCAGGTAACGAGCCAAATCAGAACAATTTAAGCCCGGTGACCGCTTTGACGCTATTGACCTTTCAGCCCCAAATGCTAATCAGTTCTATTGTGCCTCATAATACATGAACTTCACCCAAGTTCTACATCAAAACATCCGACTACGCTCTCCAAGTTATCTGGTGGCGAAACGAGTCCCAAATTCAGACATATATTAAGGCCACGGTGACCTTTGACTCTTTCAGCCCCAAAATCTACATCAGTCATTGAGCTGCCTCATATACATACTTCACCTCAAGTTACATGACAATCCGACCAGTCACTCTCAAAGTTATCGGCGGTAACGAGCCAAATCAGACATATTAAGCCCGGTGACCTTTAGACCTTGACCTTATCAGCCCAACTATCCTAATCAGTATCATTGGTGCTCATAATACATACTTCACCAAGTTCATGACAATCCGACCAGCGCCTCTTCCAAGTTATCGCGCACGGTAACGAGTCCAAATCAGACATATTTAAGGCCCGGCTGGACCTTTGACTTGACCTTTCAGGCCCAAAATCCAATCAGGTTCATTGATGCTTCATAATATCAACTTGCGTCCTAGTTACATCAAAATCCGATCCTGGGGTTTCTCAAGTTATGCCGGTAAACGAGCCCAAATCAGACATATTTAAGGCTCCGGTGCACTTTGACCTTAGACCTATCAGCCCCAAATTAATCTCAGTTCATTGGGCCTACATAAATACAATTACTTCACCCAAGTTACATGACAATCCGACCAGCGCTCTCAAGTATCGACGCCAGAAGGTAATGAGCCCAAATCAGAACATATTTAAGGCCCGGTGGACCCTTTGACCTGACGCTCATTCATAGCCCGACAAATCTAATAGATTCATTGGGTGGCTTCATAATACATACTTGGTCCTAGTTACATCAATCGGATCGGGGTTCATCAGATGTTACGCTGACTCAGTAACGAGCCCAAATAAGATATGATTTAAGGCCCGGTGACCTTTTTGACCTTGACCTTTCAGGCCCCAAAATCTAATCAGTATCATTGATGCCTCATAATACATACTGTCACCAAGTTACAATGACAATTCCGACCAAGCGCTCTCAAGTTATCGCGGAACCGTTAACGACCACAAATCAGACATAGTTTAAGCCGCGTGAACCTCTTGACCTTTGACCTTTTCAGCTCCAAATCTAATCAGTTCATTGGGGCTCATAGTACATGACTTGTCACTAGTGTACATCAAATCGAATCCAGAAGGGTTCTCAGTTATCGGCGGTAACTGAGATCGCGGTAACGGACGGACGGACGGAAGGACGGACGGACGGACGGACGGACGGACGGACGCACGGACGGACAACCCGAAAACATGATGCCTCCGGCAACTTCGTTGCGGAGGCATAAAAATCAAAGACAAAAAAAAGTTATATGAGTTATACCTCATCTGAAAGAGCCGAGTCTGCTCTTTCAGATGAGGTATAACACATGTAACCTTAAATCCTTTTTAACCCTTAATATGCTATAATGTAAAATTTTGGGGGTGTTCACACGAGATTTTTCATTAAATAATTAAAAAAAAACTACAGACATTCAAAATCTATTATTGCAGGGTTATGACTTTGGGGCATAAAGCTTTCAAATAACAAAAAATCCCCAAAACTAAACTTGGGCTTTAAACCTTCAATTTTGGGAAATTTCTGACAAAAAAAAGAGAGAGAAAAATGTTGTTGCTTGTTAAATCAAATCACTGATTTTAATCACTTGTTACAAATCTTCCAACATTGATGCATGCTTTCCTCTTTTGTTCTACTTTACTGAGCAGCTAATGCATGCATATTTATCAGAAGTTGCTGTGTCATGATCCTTGTTCACAGTGATTTGTTAGAAAATTTGAAACTATTTTCATTCCTTTTCCTTATCACTGCAAATTCTTAGACTAAGTACCCAGAGTATTAAATTCATATACTTTCAGAAACTTGGAAAATCCTTGTGAAACCATTCTCACCTTCAAGAGTTGTAGGGCGTTTCTGACAGCCGGGGAGGCTGGGGGTTCTGGAGCTCGTTTGAGGAAGTCAGCGACTGACACCTCATTGGGGGCAAGAAGCTTGGTGTGAAGGCATAATTCCTGTCATCAGAACAACAAGATCAGTTTTGTCAGCTTTATTGCTGGTACATGTCCACATGTTTACAGAGAATGACATGCATAGTAGAATTTTATTGGAAGATTAGAATGTATCTGTGATGTCTTATTACAAAATCTGCAGTACAAAATTGTCGGCCAAATCAAGATTTTTTTTTTAAAATATGTAATATACAATTGATTTAAAGCCGTTTTACGGCACTGTGTGTCCTTGACTCTATTTTCTGACTTCCACTGTTACCAGGAACTAATGACGTATAGAAAATCCCCATAAATCTGTGATTATGTGAATAAATGCAATCATACTACAAGGCTGTGTGAATTTTAATAATATGATACCATTTCTTCATGATATCATTTTGAAAAATTGACCTATACATCTCTCCCTCATGGAGTTATACTCACTAATGTTATTTAATATGGTGGTGTATACCTGTTTTGCATGAGGGCAATGCTATTTAAGAGTAGGTAAGTTTATTGTCCAGAATAATGAAACATCGTTAGTATAAAGTTTAGTGATAAGAATACAATATCAATAAAAACATTCTTTTTCAGTTACACCACTTTCATTACATGCATGTGTATCTCTCTTCAAGGAAACCAAATTAAGAGGATCATTTTTATTCTGCATGAAGAATGTCACTTTTTGACAGACATGGTGCATTACAAATCTCCATTACTACAATAACAGCAATAACAAATTACAATAATACACTTATTACTCACATGGAGTTGTATTCTCAAGATCTCTGGCACCTGGAAGTCAGGGAGGCTCTGGAAGCGAACTCGACTGATGAGATGGAAACACATCCCTGGACGACATCGACCAGCTCTGGTGGATAAATGAAATTAAATCTCATTTATATTAACATTTCTCTCTGGATTACCATCACAACAGCACCAAATCTATTATATTCTGAGAAAATTAAAAATGTGTTCATATTATCATTTGTTTCTGTACTAGCATAGTAGCAAAACCAGATTCAATTACTTCATGTATTCAGAAGAAACACAAACCCCATTTATATTAATATTTCTCTCTATTGAAGCAGAAACACAACAGATAAATTAATACCACAATCATTTGAACAATTGCCTCTGTAATAGCATGGGATCAGCACCGGATGAAGGTCTGATGTGAGTGGATTCATGCGGGTGTAATTTATGCCGGCATAATTAACTCCAGAATGTTAAACATTAGTACTGGGATATCTCAGATAGAGGTCTATCGAGAATGTGTGTTACACCAAAATCAAGTTGTCTGCCATGAGTTAAACCACATGTAGGGGTGGTTTGGTTCCAGAGCAACACTGCAGCAGCATCAGATTACATACAATGTGATTTGTACTCAATTAAGCATCATATCAAAGTTCCTCGGTGTATTATGTTTTGATAGTATTTCTGGATGGTACAAATGGATACATCATCCCAGAATCTCCAATGACTCCAGGAATCAATTCATTCATGTGGATTTATCAATTACAAATCATAATCACTGTTCTGTACATTTTGCTTCACCAAATTTATACAAATATTAATTTAATACAACTTCAATTCTTAGTTTCATATCATTTAGAGGCAGAGATCCATGTAAGAAATACTACCCCACCCCCCAAAAATAAATAAATAACAGTCAGAAAACAATATAAAATATGTGAGCTTGATGCGAGTTGGATGACTTGTCCCATAGTTTACCTGCCCCTTCTCTGCTTTGCACTGGCTTTGGAGATCCAGTTGCTCTTCAGTGAGGAAATGTTGGCGATGGCATCAAACGATTTCTGAATAAATGGAAAATAGGATGACAGTAATTTATCAATAGATTGCGGATTGCAGTAGTAAATCATATTTTTGATATATTCAATTCAATTTCAATTTTATTTCCTCAGTCTAAAAAGCAATAACAATGGATACATTGGAAACAATGGTAACACACAATCCAGTTAAAATAATTAGATACAAAAAACATAGATAAGTAATACATCCACAAATACTAAATTAAACTGAGAGGAGTGCGGCCAAAAAGGTAAATAATCCTTAGAACAGGCTGACCCTATACATTATTATGAATACAATACAACACAAACATGAACATTTAAACACTACAATAAAACATATACATTAAAACATAAACATTCAATGCCTACAAAATGTCAAATAATGGTAGCTTATTCATTTTGATATTTACAAAGAAGATAATTTTTAAGTCTGGATTTGAAAATATTGAGTTAGTGAGATTGTTTTATAGTGTCTGGTAATTTATTCCACATTCAAGGAGCTTGATAAAAAATAGATTTATGTGATAATGAGGTTCTAGTGAGAGGCGGGTGAAAATTGGCAGCATTTCTTGTATGATAATTATGAATATTTGAATTATCTAATGGTGTAACTGAAGCAATGTGACAGTGTTGCATAACACAGGTATACTTACATTCAGCTGTACAAATAAAATGTAATCCAGCTTCATGGCTACTCATTTCCTTACTCATGATTTAAATATGATTTAATTCAATTCAATTCAATTCAAACTGTGAACCAAAAACTGCCTCACAGCTTGCTGGGCTGTACATGACTATAGTATACACTTTGCTATAAAAGCAAAGTTCAAACATTGATCATGTTACAATATGAATAAGTTACTATTTTTTTAAAGTGAGATCATCAAAGTTTAGGGTAACATAAATTCATATGTTCATTATAAGAAAGTGATGGAAATTATGAACAGCTAATACAGAACATAAAATACTTATAGCTACACAGATAAGCATATAATTCAATATATAATGGTTGACCTGTCCTTAGCTTTTTGTGACAACAATGGAAGCCAGAATAGTTTGTGCTGCCTAGCAATGCATACAACCAGACTTCCCAGGTTACAAATGATCTGAATAAACATGAAATTTTACACAGGTCGATTACCTTAGAACTGACCTAAAATATCAATGGAATTCATAAGGTTATAAGTGTCTGTTGTGAGTCAATATGTAAGTACAAGCTTTCACAGTTGAGCAAATTGCCAGTTACAGAGCAAAGAATCATAATATGTTCCATCAGCTCAAAATCTGAAAGGAAACCTACCTCTTTGACTTTGCCAGAGTCAATGACAAACACCACATCATTGATGGTTACACTGGTCTCTGCAATGTTGGTGGACAGGATCTGATGGGTTGTAAAGCATAGACATGGTTGTCAAATTAACACTTGTTTGTCTCATTTGAATAATGAAAACGAAACAAGACTACGGGTAAATTACATTTATTCCCTGTTGTTATCACTATTATTGTAATGGTTTCTTTTCTTTAACATAACATAAAACAATCTTTGCTCTCCTTCTTCTACTTTACATTAATGGTACAGTATAACCTGGCATGATCTAGATGATTTAGTTATGGATGATGTAGTGAAGGTTACCATGGAGGAGAAAAGGGTAGCCTAGTGCTGTTCTGCTGAGACACTGCATGGTACATTGTGAATTGGCAGGGCACAGTATGATGTGACATTGAGAAAGTACAGGTATGGTGTACATTAGATAAAATTTGACATTTGTTATGGGGAGGTGGGAGGGTAATTGCTATGGGAGGCTTTCTTTTTCTCGTATTGACCACCCCAGTTCCCAAACAAGATGAAACAGTAGGAGGAGGGGGGCGGGGGAAGGGGCAGAATATTCTCTGAGGTAAAAATATAGGAAGCCACCCTCCCCCTACCTCCCCACCCCCCCCCCCCAACACACACACAAACACATACAAGTTAATTTGTAATGCCAGCACAGTCCACAACTTACAATCTCCTGACACCAGGCCCCTGGTGTGCGAACACCTTCTTCTGATCGGAGCTTTGCATGCTGGAGTGAAGGGTGTAAGATTCTGGTAGGAGTTCTTGTCATTGAATTTGTCAATCATCAAGAAGCATGTCACGAAGGGTGACGATGTCATCGTAGCCAGGCAGGAACACAAGGATAGCACCTGAAGTATAATCATATACTAGTAAGCTATTTTAAAAAAAGTTTGGAAACTTAAATCTGATCAATCATATCTCTCTTGTCATGGCATAATCATCATCACTATTTTGATTATCATTAGAAAGTGTGTTTATTCGTTTGTAAAATGGTACAATATTTACTAAGAGTATGTAGCCAAGAAATTAACAGTACATCAGAATAAGGGGCAAGATCAAAGGTGAAAAGTTGCAAAATTATAATCATTCTGAGATCATCATCATCACCACCACCACCACCACCACCATCTTCACCACCAACACCACCGCTGCCACCACCACCATCACCACAACCACCACCACCGCAACCGCCACCACACCACCACCATCACCATCACCACCATTACCATCACTACCACCATTAATTACGTAATTTACTAATTAGTTAAAGATATGGCTTAAGTACAATGCCAAGGATTATCTACCTTCCTGTGAGTTTTCACAGATGTAGTCAAGGAGAGACATGATCAGGTGGAGGTCCACCCTCTCATCATCAAAGCTGTGATGGTAGGCCTGAAGCAGCTCTCTATCCTCACTGCTGATCTCACTATGACTCTTCAATAGTTCAGCCTCATCCTGGTTGTCTGCATTGATGGTATCCCTGAGCACCAAGGTGGAATGAAATATTATTAAATTACACATAATTTTTTACTGATTTTTATATTTTTATTTCATCAATAGACATACAACTCATGCTTGGCAGCCAAAAGGTTGAATTATGAATCGCACAATATAATATTGGACCATGTATCCTTCAGCAAAGCAGCAGCTATACAATGTCATAGATTGGGACCATGGCTGAGACTATTGATAGTGATGAAAGGGCTATCACACTGTGTTTTCAACCTTCTGTTTTCGATGAAGTGTGCTAAAGTGTTTCTGTCTCAACATCGGACCTCCAGCTTTACGTCCCATCCGAGGGACGGGGTAATGAGGATAAAGTGCCTTGCCCAAGGAAACAATTGCCATGACATGTACTCGAACCAGGGATCTCTAAATCAGGAAGCCAGGATCTTATCCACCAAGCCATGATACCTCCCCAATTTTCATGACTCAGAAACAAAATGACCTGTAAATTTTGGTAGATTAAATTTGCCGGTGAGCTTATGAACATTTCAAATGTTACTGGTGCCATTGTACACCACTCTTGCAATAAGTTCTAGTACTATAAAATGTACTACATTAATATAATTTATTTTAATTTTAATTTGCATGGTAAAGGAGTAGCTCTGTACCTTTGACATTTTTCTGGAATTTTGATTTTTTTTTGGCAGTTTTATATTTAGAAAAGACATGAACATTTACCATACATTCATTGACATTTATGGATTGACAATGAAGAACTTTACCAGTTTCATTCTATTTCTAACTATTTCATGTTTATATATGTAATAATTTGTATACTTGAAAAAAAAATTCTCAAAGTGTACAGTAGCTTGGCCAGTGCCATGAGTGTCCTTGGATGGTGTTTGCACTCAAGTTTTCACTATTATTCATTATTAACCTCAGAAGAGAAATAAATAACAAAATAATACAAAGTTTACAGATATATTTTTCCATCAAGATAAATATGTTGAATAGTTTGGTAGTTAAATGTTTGTATATTGTATTCTATTATCTAATTAAAAGTGAAGTCACTTTAATTCAATAAAAAATTACTTACAACCACAAACTAAATGAAAAATATAACAGATTTCATATAGTGACTGGAAGGGTGTACCATTTGCTTCATGCTAGAGAACAACCAAATTACCATAAATCAAACAGTGTCTGATTTCTATTCAACAATCTATGTTGCTATTACTTACAGGTAAGCCTCAAGGAGCTCAACAACTTCTGCTTGGTTGAACATTTTGGCAAAGTCCAATGCTGAGCTGTAATATGAAGAATATACAGAAAATAGGAGATACTAAAATTATAGTGCAAGGTTCAATGAATATTTTTCAGAGGTGTAATGTAATACAAAGTGCAAGCACAAAGTGAAAAATACTTTTTTCTTTGTTACAATATGGGTTATATCTGTATGCATTATAACAATGATTTACATAAATGAGAAGGCAGAGATAGTCTTTTCTTTTTGACACAGATCAGCATCTCGGATCTCTCTTTTTAACAGGAATGTAATACATAGAGGTCTGAATTGTTGCCATCAAAGCATGTTTATTAAATACAGTTTCATTAATGATGTGGTTCTTACTTATCATCTGATGCCTTTAGGTTGACGTTAGCCCCCAAGTTGAGTAGCTGTTCCACCATCTCAACGTTTCCACGACCGGCTGCCACCATCAGTGGGGTGACACTGGATTCAGAGTTGACATAATCCACTGGAAGATGAAAAGTAAGGAAAAAACAAAAATCAACACCAATTTAACTGAGTCACAGTGGATGGGTATGCCTCTGCACTCCTGTGCTAATTCAAAGTTTTTGTTACCCAGCATCCGACACTTAAATTTCACTGTCTTGTGCATGCATGTACACAATCCAATCAGCGGTTCTTCAGTTATCATGATAATGAGGTGAAATCAGGCATGCTAAAGGCTCTACAGCATTGTTACTGTCATTGATTGATTTATATTTCAGGGAATTTCTGATTGGCATTTCTTTATAATGAAGCATAAAAATATCATTACAGTCACATGAAACTTGCCCCCTCCCCCCAACATTAAATCTTTGGTTTGTAAATTTGAAGTCTTTCTGGCACCAAGAAAAGTAAAAATTGACTTGTACTACTTTCTGATACTGACCACTAACACTCTCGTTAATGATGAGATAGATCAGCTGTGCAAATGCATCGTCACTGCCTGTCTTCCAGCAGTCAGAGAGGGCAGCATCCATATCATGACTCAGCCAATCAGGCATGTCTTCAGCATCAATTGAAATCTGCATTTTAAAAATGAGAGTAACATAAATCATACTTTTTTACAAATATATGGGTGGGTTTGTTTTATTAATAACAAAAGAGGAGAAGGGTATTTAAGTTCATTACTGAATTTTACATTATTTAATAGTAAATTCTCACATGCAGAAATTGCATTATTGTTAGGACAACTACTAACTATACCCCTTTGTATCATGATGGGTCGTAATTCCGGGCAGGTTATGAACCCAGACACTGCATATTAGAACAGCATTTTACACGCCAGGAACTTTTATCTGAAGTTGCAAACACACACCTGGAATGCAGCTTTTATTTTCTTCCCATAAATCAGAATTTTTCATGGAAATTACAATAATTGATCATTTGAAAATTAAGTTATGGGGCAAAATATCTTGAAAAAATGTACAAAATTAAGTTTACAACATTGTCCATGGACATTGCTACACAACTATGTCCTACATTCCACATGGAACTGTTACATCCCTGCCAATCCTGAAATCTAAGTTATAGGGACAAAGTGGGGTTAAAATTTGAAAAATCAGGATATTCCTAAATATCCTATACATTAGTACAGACAAATATTTGCAAAAATAGGGACACAATAAAAAACATGGGTAAAAAGTGCTTTTTCATTTGCTGAAAATGGGGACAGTTGGCAGGTCTGTTTGTAAAAAAGACACACAGTAACATGGATAATTATCAATTAATTATGTTTTTTGATCACCTAGGGATTTTGTTTTTACATTAAAGTGATAGGCTATTACATTGTGGAGCTTCAATTTAAAAAAAAGTCAAACTTTGATATCTGAGCTACATAGTAGTGTTCAAATGGACAAATAAACACCCTAGAATACAAAAGTTTGGAAAGTTACACTGCCAATGGCAAGTTATACATGAATAAACAATAAAACTCGGGGCGAGTTTTCTTAACCTAGGTGTACACACAGTAAGTCTATGGGAGGAAATGGGCAAGTGAATCTGGTCAACTTACGATTTTCACTTTTTTAAAGCACTAAATAATCATTTTGAAATACAACTTTTTCAGGGCTTCATTTTTAGACCTCATCAAAGACACTGGTAGCATGGGGAATCATGTGGCTCAGATTTTTTTAACTGTGGTAAATGTTAACCAATACCTTTAATCTAGAGAATAAATGGTTAAATAGAAATAATAACTACAAACAAATATAGTTCACTTAATAAGATACCAGCCACAGACACAAGAATAATACAGACCAGTTAATTTAAAGGACAGAAATTGTCTCATTATTTCTCTAATGTTTTAACTTACATCAGCATTAGGTTCCAGGGTGGCTACTTTGAAGTTACGAGCCAGTGAGTTGACAGGGGTGTTCTGTGCCGAGGCATGGGGTGTCAACATTTGAGGTTTCTCTCCAGTGGCCCCCTTACTGCTGCCATCTTCAGCATACCACTTGCTAAGTTGGGCTTGCTGTTTGGCCACTGCTCAAAAGAAAGTAAAAAAAATATAAATAAATGAATAATAGAGTGAGGTTACAAATTAACAACACAAGGGGATATCGTCAACCTATATTAATCCTCAAAGATTATACAAAAATTTACCATGGCATGTTTCACTCAGAAAAACTATAACAGAAATTTATAAAAAATTCTCAACAAAGAAATGTCAATACCTATTCCGATGACCATGCGCAGAATATAAACTTAATTCATTTCTCACTGCACAATATAAGATTTTACATGCTTGAATAATAACTTACCCTTCATACCACGATAAATAATACACTTTGATGGTATCTTGATTCCAACCATGCATTTTTAATTAAACACACATGAAAAAAAACCCTCAGCAAATCTTATTCACTCAAGCAGAAATTTTGACATATTTGGGAGGATATGCCTCTTAACCCTAAGTAGGGCCGGGGGGGGGGGGGGGGGGGTCTGGGAGGACACGTCCCGTCAACGTTTCGCGCAATATGTTCGCAATATGAAAAGCTCTTGCCGCGATGTTTCGTGAGTTTTTTTCCTCCGAGTCTCCTGCATCTTTTAAAAGCACTATATAACAATGTTTCCAGTTTAAAAAATCTGAGATACATAATTCCCCATGCTACTAGTGTCTTTGATACAGTCTAAAAATGAAGCCCTGAAAAAATTGCAGTGTAAAACAATCATTATGTGCTTTAAAAAAGTGAAAATCATTGAGAGACCATTCCAGCTTTTCTCCGTAGACTGCAGTGTTGCAGAATTTCCTATCGGCTGATATAAAATTAATGTGCCAATTTGTATCTGCACATATTGTACTAGTGACAGCAGAACTGTCCAAATTTTTGTGTTCTAGGGTGTTTATTTGTCCATTCAAACACTGTCAGACATGTCAGATAGCAAAGTTCGACAATTTTTTAAACAGGTCTTCCACAGTGTTATATAGTGTCTTTAAGACCAAATTTGGGACGCCCGGCTATGCGGTTCCGAAGATACGCATAATTTTGTACATGCATGTCGCACCAAAACTTGCTCAAAAACGTGATTTTGTGTACATACAAATTGAGTTTTCAGCCAAATATCATAAATGTATGAATATTTTGCTTTTACTGATTCCAGTTACTTGATTTTATGCTGTTTATGATCGCATAAGTGTCACCGACAAATTTCATCGATAAAACAATGAAAAACAAAAGGTCGAAAACACAAGGAAATACAATTGCAAAACAATATAATACATCACACATTGATCTGATATCACAATTTATTCAAGCACATTAGCTAAGAACACCACAAAGGGTTTCTACACCAAAAAATAGCACATTTGGAGCTTTATTTAGGATGTTAGAGCTAAAAGTATGATTTCACATATTAATTACGCATAAATTAGTATAATTAAATAAAAGCAATTTTCATGAAAAAAATAATTATACAACTTGGTAGATTAGGTCGTGAGTGACGTGCATGACAATTTTGACGGCCGAGATCTCAAAAGGGGGCCTGTGAGGCCCCCCCCCCACCTCCTCCCCGGCCATATGATCTCCCAAAATAGCCCAGTCTAGTTAAGGTTAAATCTTAACTTCCTTGTGATTATCTTGTAAAAAAACATCTTTTACATTTGACAGTCTTTAACTTGTGTCAAAAAATTAATAAAACAGTGGCATTGTGGCCTTTTACCTTTTGCTTTCTCCCTTTGATATTCCTGCATCTTCTGGTTGCTGTATCCAGTACTGTGAATCAATGATAGCAATGTAATAGTATGATGTAAGATCACATGAACCATTAACATGTACTGTAAAGGATGAACATTACATGTTAAACAAAAATCTACAGATGGAGCTACTTATTTTGTTAACTAACATATATTCAAACCATTTATTGGTTCATGGTATTCCTTTGATCAGAGAATAAACTAAGGCAAATCCTGCGTACAGGATAAATGCACAAAGAGTTATTTGTGATTATACATGTATAGCCATCAGTAGTAAACTAAATGTCATTCACAATTAAAATTGACTGTTAGATTAGTTTGAAGGAGTATTCTTTCTTCTTTTCTTTTCTTTTTTTTTGGGGGGGGGGGAGTTGGGGTTGGAGTTGAACTACTAACTGTATGTAATTTTGATAGTATCAATTTTGAGGAACCCGACTTACCACTTCAAGGCATCTTCTAAGAACAACTCTTCAACGTCATACACATTTCCTGGAACTGAATAGAAATAAAATATATTTCAAACTTTAGCATGATACAAATGAGATCTATTCAGTTTAAATGTAATAACGCGATACTGTTTCAATTGTAAAATTTTTGAGTAAATCCAATAAACATTAACACTCCCAACAATGGGAATGGACCATTTTCTGTATACTATATTGCCGTATTTGATATTTGCACTTTACAGACTGACAGAAGGATCTAAAGATATCCCACTACTTTGATATTTATGTGAAAAGAGCCAATGGTTTTCAAGTTAGAGACAATTTAGTGTTAAGGCCCTTCTGCCGGACAACGGATGACTTACCTGAAATGATAGGGCAGTTGTTGAAGTAGCGGACAAAGAGTTGTACATCCAGGGCAGCACTCATCAGGATCAGTTTGAGGTGTCGCTTCTGAATCAGGAGATCTCTGAGCTGTATCAGAAGAAAGTCACTGAATCGATCCCTCTCGTGAACTTCATCCTGCAAAGACACAAATTATAATAATATTAATACCACCTGAAGTTTGCCTCCGCCTTCCTCACCAATTCGGCACCCATCTAAACCTTTATTGAGGTACTTCATTAAATTGTCCTTCCATCTCTCCTGTTACCTACAGTATTGCATGATACTGCCCCAGCCCATGTGCATATTGCAGTGGGTGGGCTACGGCACAGGTTTGGCTTAATCTTTGGTAGAGAATACTGCCTGGATGGTTTTGTGAAGATTTTGAATTTTGTTCAGATGGATTACTAATTAATTCTTGTCAACATGGAAATAAAACATGGTTTTCTACCATCAAGTTCTTGTCCCAATAATTGCAATTTCAAAATCATCAGGATCTACATTAGAAGTGAATCATATTTCAGTCTACTAAGGCCAAAAAAACCCCACCAGATGTAACATTAAATGATGCACCTGGGCATCAGTAAATTGACACTGTGATTAGAAATCTAGAGGCAACAAATTCATAATTTTTACAACTATTGAAAATCATAGAACACAAATGTAAAATGGTATCTATCTTTTTTTTCCTATATACAAAAACAGGTTTGCTACAGTTTACAGAAGAAAGAGTTAATCTTGAACGGAATTATCCAATAATCATTTTCATCAACACAGAAAAATCAAACATCAATCCCAATACATAAACTGATTTGAGATAAAGCTAATAAGATATATTTTCAATAATTTATTTCAATTAATAAACATGAATAGCAGATATACACTCTATACAGGGTTGGCATATTTCCCGGACGGTTGTCTTATTTCCCGGACGGGTGGGAAATACCGGGAAATACCGGTATTTACCGCCTTTTTACCGGGAAATACTGGGAAATATAATATACGCTACCATACGGGTGGGATGATTACTG
>JZLH01S0281425.1:12870-30760 GCA_001188425.1 Eucidaris tribuloides
ACGCCAGTGAATACGTTAATTGCATCAGTGTTAAATCGTGATTTTTTTTTCATGTAGTGGACCAATCAAGCGTTTATGTTCAAGGTTGAAGAATGTAGATACATGGGCGGGGGAGGTAAATAATTGTTTTAAATATGTTTTTAAATCAACTATACTCCTGGAGTATACATTTTATTCAGCTCTATGTTATGTCACTTGAAGAGTTTGTAAGAGATTATTTGGGGAAAAATACTGTTGCCTTAAGTTCTTATTTTTACTTTTGTTGAATAAAGGGGTTAACACAAAATAATGTCATATGCTTTTCTGAATCATAGTGGCCAAAAACATAGAAGTGGTTGGATCAATCAAACATCTCGACATATCGATGACAATATGTGTAGTTGCATGACATCGGTATTTGGCGGCCATGTTAGAAAAAGGCAGCCATGTCCGATTTGTTTTTTATTATATTCACTGTCGGCAAGGTAAAAGGTCTAAAAAATCTTAACATTTAACTCAATTTTGTCCCACATTCGACAAAAACTTGGCTAATATCTCATAATGATGTGGTCATCTGGCAGCCATCTTGGAAAATGACTGCCATCTTGGATTTTTTTGTGGGACATAATAGAAACTTGCTTAAAAATTAACATTGGGCTACAAAAGGTCGTTGACCCCTGCCAATGACCTTTGACGTTTCCGTGATTTTAGCTCTCTATGAGACATCTAACACCCAAGTTTAGTCATAATTGTGCAAATGGGGGCAAAGTTATGGGACATAATAAAAACTTGACCCCCCCCCAAAAAAAAAAATAAAATAAAATAACATTGGGCTCAAAAAGGTCGTTGACCCCTGCCAGTGATCTTTAACCTTTTGGTGACCTTCAGCCTTCTATGAGACAGCTACCACCCACGTTTGGCCACAATTGTGCAAATGGGATCAAAGTTATGGGACATAATAGAACTTACCCCAAAAATTATCAGTGGACTCAAAAAGGTCGTGGACCACTGCCAATGACCTTTGACGTTTCAGTGATTTTAGCTCTCTATGAGACATCTACCACCCAAGTTAAGTCACAATTGTGCAAATGGGAGCAAAGTTATGGGCCATAATAGAAACTTGCTCAAACAAATTAATCTGGGTTTAAAGTGGTCATTGACCCCTGAAGGTGACCTTTTGACCTTTATTTGACCTTCAGCTTCCTATGAGACATCTACCACCTAAGTTTGGTCACAATTGTGCAAAAAGGGGCAAGGTTATGGAAAATAATAGAAACTTGCTCAAAAAACTTAACATTGTGCTCAGATAGGCATTGGCCCCTGCCTCTGACCTTTGACCTTTTGCTGACCTTCAGCTTCCTATGAGTATTCTTTCACTCAAGTTCAAAGTTGAAATTTTACTCAATTTTGACACATATCCAACTAAAAACCTGGCAATTATCTCATAATGATGTCATCTGGCAGCCATCTTGGAAAATGGCCGCCATCTTGGATTTTTTTTTCGTGGCCAGGATCTTTTTCTGAAAGATCGACCTTAACTCTACATTTGTGCCAAATTTCATGCTTGTATCATCAACTAAACGATTATTAGGGTTATCTGCTCCACTACTAATAAAGATAACAATCATTATTTATGCGTGGCAAGTTTACTGAGGTGATATAGTTCTGCATTATCAAAAATAAATAGACAAAAACTTTGGCCTGATAAGTGGGTCGACAATGCACATATGAACACCTTCGCGGACATATACGAAGTTTGACATAAGTATTGTTTTCTTTAAATTTTACCAAAAATGAAAACATAAATCAAAGAATTTATATTAAACTGTTTTTCTACATACAAAATCTATTTGAACGGCAAAAAAGACAGTACCCAGGTGTTGATTGCAGTCTTTTTGTATATATAAATAAATATGACAAACGTACATCAGTAATAATATATGTAAACAGGGAAAAGAAACAAAGGAAACAGAATGATTGACAATACAGAGCTTTCTATACGACGGCTTAGCTATTTTATTATGGAAACCAAGGGCAAGAACACGGATGTACAATCAAATAATGCCTGAATAAAAGAAATAAGCGAAATTCTGTATGACATTACAGTATAGAAATAGGTCTGGTTCCATATCGCATACAGTAATGATTTAAAGAATATTGTGGAACTAAATAAATTAAATTTATTGATAAATGAATTAGAAGGGGGATGATTGTATTGATATGCTCATCTATTCAGTCGAATTCAGGTCATCTTCACAATACTAAATTATAGTAATATCGAAATAACGATATTTAAAATTAATTTTTGATATATCAGGGACCAAATCATTAAATATCTTAAACCTCCATGTTGTTTAAATGGCAACAATGTCTCTCCTCACGTCCCTCATTCTTCAGTTCACTTCACTTCAGTTTTATCTTTAGCCCAAGTTGCGAAGTTGAACAATTCATCCATCATTAAAAGCATATTAATTGTAGAAATATCACCTGAATACGACTAAATTGAGGAAGGGTTGGGTTTTGAGGACTTTAGTCTTTTATCCAGGCACATTTAAAAAAAAAAATCGTGGCCCTCTGACAGTTTTGGTCCGATTTTCATATATTTTGTGATAACAAATTGCTCGGGAAATTATACCCCAACAAAATTATGGTAAAATAACTTTGTTTAAAGACCTCCAATTTGAAGTCCACCAAAGCTAACAGCATATCTATTTGATAAAGATGCTCATCACAATGGGCGATTCCTTGGAAATTGATCTTCAGATTAAACAAAAGAGTCACGCGATGTTTATTTATGAAGTCTCTCAAGATTAATAATTTATTGCTGTATGCTTTGCAGAGTAAATAATCATGTTTACCTTTAAAAAATTATCAACCTCTAATTTAAATATATACAGTGTTTAACATGTCAACAACATGTCTCGACGTACAAAGTGTACTTACAAGGTGTGCCATTTTTTCGATTTCTGTTTTCATTCAAACCACCCAGCACGTCAACAATTACATTGTTATATGTTGTTGACATTCACCGTTCTCAATTAGAAACATGAAAAATACCACGTCAGTGACAGCATACAGCCTGTCTAACCAACGAACTAGCTTAACACAACAAAAAAGTAACTACTGCCTTTTTCAAAATACGATAACTTTTTAAAGAAACGGTTTTGAGCAAAATAAGTTGGCAACGGTGATTTTGCACTGAGTGACTAATTTATGTGTGAAAATGTGATTGATCCGTCAAGTCATGCATGAGTGAACACGTATTAAAGGCAAAAATGTCACTTTTCAAAAGTCGCAAGGGTCATTTTGAGGGATTTGCCAAGCAGGATTTGACAAATTCTGTTTCAGTTGAATGATTAAGGGCTATTTGTGTTTATCATATATCATTTGACCCCATTATACCTCATTTGGCACTTTTCACATATTTTACGCTTCAGTGAGCTCAATTCGAAAATTTCCACCCTTCCTCAATTTTGAAATTGTAAAATCTATTAAGTTTGTTGAAAAATTGAAATCCGATATTTTTCAGGAAAATGTATCTTAACATGTTGTACAAACATAAGAGGTTGTGACCATGTCATGTTTCAGTGAGCACACTTTATAAATAAAGAAAAATACAATTATTTACCATTCTTTTGGCATAAGAGATGACTCCTGTGACTTTTGAAAAGTTGCATTTTTGCCTTTAATGCATGCTCACTCATGCATGGCTTGACAGATTAATCTTATTTTCACACAGAGGTTAGTCAATGAATGTAGAAAAGTTCCTGCCAAATTATTTTGCTAAAATTTATTTAGTTAAAAAATTATGGTAGTTCGAAAAAGGAGGTAGTTACTTTTTTTGTTGTGTGTATAAGTAATCTGGATGGTGTAGGCGTATTGTCACTCAGGAAACTCGTTACATATAATTGACATGATTGATGGCTACATGGAAACTAAATTCAGGTTTACACTTATACTTTGATTAACATTCGACTATTTTAAAATATCCTATAAACTTTTTACTTTCCGTAAATGATCCCATAAGTGTTACAAATAGTCTGAAATAATTGTTTGCTTCAAATATGTTTCATTCTTTGGTTCTTTAAAAAATATAATGTGAGAAAAGAACATTCAAATGTTTTGGTCAGAAGCAATTGGTTTAATGTCATTCTTTATATTTAAGATATATGATTTATGAAAGTGGGCAAGACATATTTCGTTCAAGCCGCCTTTCAGCAGGCAGCTTTTTATGGACGAAGCGGGATTTGTAGCACGTTCTGTAGTTCGATTATAGAGGATGATAATTATAGAAATTATTTCGAACATACTGGAGTTCCAACAGGAACGTTCTAGAAGGCAGAATTTGTGGTATATATGGGCCCGGTTTTAAACAAACGGTGAATTACACGTCGACCTTTCGCGGTGGATATAATCGTCAAGAGTTTTATATTACACTGGTCCCTGTGTATATGCTTTCATGGACACTATAAACTATATCTCGACCTGACAATTAAAACACGCGTGAGGATATATTAGATCAACTTGTTTGAGGTATATTCAGCTGATATAAGGAGACGTATCAAGAATTGAAATATGGAAGCATTTTCTTGAAGATGCAAGATAAATCAGTGCTATCGGGGACTTTACTACATGTTCTTGGATTCAAGCAGGATATGTTTTGGATCGGCAACAAGTATCATGTCACATTGCATTAGAGCTGGAGTGAACAGTTGTCACTAATACATTGCTAATTAATAAGTGATAATCGTAAATCTAGTAATTACCTTTACTCACAATATGTTTTGCAAACGATGACTTGTCTGTTATTGACCTATTTACCAATCACTAACTTGGTGAAAATAACCAAAATAATGAAGTTTATTCACGTACTTTGTAACAACAACATTTTGTTATTTAGCTGTATATCTATAATCAGTGTTGTATCCAAGACATCTCGGGTTGAAAATTGCGCCCCGGCATACAATACATTGTTTAAAATAATATGTTGCACAGATTCATTATCTAAAAAATAAATTTTGGGTACTTTGCTAAATTACTCGAAGAAGTTTAATTTTGCGCCTCAGTTGACGAAGAAGTGAATACTATTTATCAAATTTCTGGATTCGAAATATATCGCTCGATTACAGTGCTCTCTTGCTAATTTTCATATAGATCAACTGCATATTGCGTCTTTTTATGGTTAATTGCAAACTACAATCTTCCTCTTGGTGGCTCTGCTCACTCACGTATACAGTTTTGTCAATAAGTTTTAGAGATTGGGGGCGCAATTTCATCATTTGCCCCGGGCTACATAAATCCTATACGCCACTGCCCAAGAAAGCTGTCTACGGACATTTTTTTAACGTATCAAGTACGTGATGTCTACCTGTGAAAACTTTCCAAACTTATGATGTTTATGTAGCTCCTTTAAACACACTTGTGATTTCCAAGAAACCTATCTTCAATTTAAACAAAAAGTCACGCGATGTGAATTGATTTAATACTTAATATGTGCGATATCCTAGAAAAATTTATTTTCAGAGTAAACAAAAGTATCATGTGATGTTTGTTAATAAAAACACTTGCAATATCCTACAAATAATAGATTAAACAAAAAGTGGGCATATCATGCAATATTTATTTGGATTTGCGATATCCTAGAATTCCATCTACAGATTAAACAAAAGTGTCCCGCGATATTTATTTATTCAGTATTTTTTAGTGATTGTGGGTGTGGGAATGTCGGTAATCGCGTGTAAGCTAAAGAATTTCACATTTCTGTGTAGAAATTTGGAAGACTAGTCTTCAACATGCAAGAAATAAAGGGGCAGCAGCATTTGTGATTTGAATAATTTTGCTGAATTAAGCATACTTAAAGAATTTGAAACTTCTGTATAGAAGTGTTGGAGCTCATATCAAGCTTAATCGAGTTCCATCCACCACTAAAGAAAGGAGAAATAACACTTTTTATGCCTTCTTATTTATTTTGCATAAATTTGCGTATTTAGCATAATCACAGGAATTCAATATTGCGTGTTGATGTTTGGAAACTCCTGCATAGCTTTATCAGTCCGCAATCTGAATAAATTAATGAGGAAATCACAGCGCAGTAGAAAATGTAATAGTTTGAACACACAAAGACACACGTAGAAACATTGTAAACACACAAGACTCACATACAGACAAACACACACACACAGACACACAGACACCCAAATACACACAGACCCAGAAAGACACAGACACAGGCACACGCTCAGACACACACAGACACACACATAATTATATACACGTCAAAATGGACATGCCCACAGATACACAGACAGACACACACACACTTATGACACACACAGTTACACACAGACACAGTCACACACAAAAACACATACAAAATACACAAAGATGTACATGTACAAACACACAAAAACACAAAGAAACATACACAAACACACACACATGACACACACATTCACTCCTTCGGACAGCCAGACACACACACAAACACATGATACACACAGTCACACACAGACTCACACAGAGTCATAGACACACACACATACACACGTGAGCTCGTTCGAGCCCCGTTTCCCAATTCCCTCGTGAACTAAGTTATTTTTTCTGCCACATCATGGACCTATGGCTGCATATTCAGCAACTGGCGTCAATTTGCGCCGCCCCGAAGGGTGTCACAACTTGACGCCGGTGACAATTTGTGCCAACTTGTGCAATACCTGACGGCACAGATTGTCGCTACCGTCACAAATTGTTGCTGCCGACAATTTGTGCCTTAACAGGGTGGCTAAAAATACAGGTTTTCGACTGTAAAAATGTAATTGTCTCTGATAATTATCATCTCAATTGTGAAATTGTGTGAATATAATATGAGACTTGTAATTTGTTATTTATGTTATTGTTACGTCAAAATTAAATTGCAGAAAATAACATATTTCAAATGAAAATTAATGACAGAAATCGTAAAATGGAACTAAATTAAGTTATTGATAAATGAATCCGAAGGGATAAGCTCATCTTTTCAGTCAAATTTCTTGTTTTGGTTCTTCACAATGCTAAATTATTGTGATATTGAAGTGATGAAATTTAAAGGAGTTTTTGATATATCAGGGGACCAAATCATTTAACATTTTAAAACTCCGTGTTGTTCAAATGGCAACAATGTCTTTGCTCGCGTTCCTCGTTCTTCAGTTCACTTCAGTTCAGTTTTATCTTTAGCCCAAAGTTGCGAAGTTGAACAATTCATCCGAATTTTGTCATCATTCAAAACATATGTAACATTAATAATATCAATTGAATACGACTAAATTGAGGAACGTGGGTTTTGAGGATTTTAGTTTCTTTTTTCAAGCACACTTTAAATGAATGATGGCTCTATAACAGTTTTGGTCCGATTTTCATATATTATGTGATGTCAAGTTGCTCAGGAAATTACACCCCAACAAAATGACGGTGCAATAACTTTGCTTAAAGACCACCAATTTGTAGTCCACCGAAGCTAAAAATATATCTATTTGTTAAAAACACTCATCACAATATGCGATTCCCTAGAAATCGATCTTCAGATCAAACAAAAGAGTCACGCGATGTTTATGTATGAAACGACTTATTTAATGATTTATTGCTGAATACCTTGCAGAGTAAATGGTCATGTTAACCTTTCAAACATTATCACCCTCTAATATAAATATATACAGTGTTTAACATGTCAATACCATGTCTCGACGTACAAAGTGTACTTACAAAGTTTGTCATTTTATAACTTCTATTTTCATTCAAATCACACAGCACGTCAACAATTACATTGTTATATCTGGTTAACACCCACCGTTCTCAATTAGAAACATGAAGAACACCACATCAGTGACTCTATACAACTTCTGCTTGTTATGCCCAACCAACCAACTAAGTATAAGTAATTGGGATGGTGTATTCCTTATTCAGGAAACCCATTACTTATAAATGAAATGATTGAAGGCTATACATGGAAAATAAATTCAGGTTTAGACTAATATATAATTTCCATGTTTAATTCATTTTGATTAACACTTAACAATATTATAGACGCTATACATGTACAAATGGAAGACCCGTTTAAAAGATTGTTGAACTTTGCTATCTGACATATTTGACAGTGTTTGAATGGACAAATAAACACCCTAGAACACAAAAGTTCGGACAGTTATGCTGTCACTAGTGCAATATGTGCAGATACAAATTGGCACATTAATCATTATCAGTCGATAGGAAATTCTGCAACACAGCAGTCTATGGGGGAAAGCTGAAATGGTCTCTCAATGATTTTTACTTTTTTAAAGCACTTTAAGATCGTTCTAAACTGCAATTTTTTCAGGGCTTCATTTTTAGACCGTATCAGAGACACTGGTAGCATGGGGAATCATGTAGCTCAGATTTTTTTAAACTGGAAACATTGTTATACACTACCTTTAACTTGAAATATCATATAAACTTGAATTTGTTACTGAGAAGATAAGACTACCCACTTTCCGACCATGCTCCCACAAGGGTTAAAAATAGTCTGAAATAATTCAAAGACGTTTCATTCTTTGGTTCTTTAAAACGTAATGTGAGAAAAGAACATATAATTGTTTTATTTTTCTACTGGGGTCAGAAGTAATTAATTGAATGTCTTTCTTTTAAATAAAAGATATGATTTGTGAAAGCAAAACTTAAGCAATTATTTCGCAACATACTGGAATTCGAACAGGAACGTTCTAGAAGGCAGTATTTATATTTATATATGGGCAGTTTTTTTTAACTAACGGTGAATTACACAAACACTTTCTTCCGATGGATATAATTGTCAGAGTTTTTTTCACTACACTGGTCCCTATGTAGGCCTATATCATGGAAAAAATAAACTAAATCTGGACTTGGCAATTAATACACGCGTGTGGATATATTAGATCAACTTGTTTAAAGTATAGCAGCTGATTTAAGGAGGTCTGTCAAGACTTGAAGTATGGAAGCAGTTTCTAGAAGATGTAAGATGAATCAATACTTGGAGACTTTTCTTCCTGTTCTTGGATTCTAGCAGGAAATGTTTTGATCGGAAGCAGGTATATATTATGTCAAATTGTATAAGAGCTGGGGTCAGCAGTCGTCACTAATGCATTGTTAATTAATAACTGATAAACGTAATTGTAGTAATTACCTTTACTCACAGTATGTTTTGCAAACGATAATTTGTCTGTAATTTACCTTTTACCGATCGCCAAAATAATACAGTTTATTCACGTACTTTCAAGTAACAACAGCATTTTGTTATTTAGCTATATATTTATCATCAGTGTTGCAGTCAAGACATCCCATGGTGAATATTGCGCCCCGGCATACAAGACAATGTGAAAAAATGATATTTTGCACAAATTCATCATTAAAAAAAATAAATAAACTTTGGCTCGAAAATGTTTGATTTTACGCCTAATATAGGCCTAGTGAAGACTATTTACCAACAAATATCTGTATTCGAACATATCGCTGAATTACAGTGCTCTCTTGCTAATTTTCATATAGATCAACTGCATATTGCGTTTTTAATGGTTAATTAGCACTATAATCTACCGCTCGGTCGCTCTGCTCCCTCACGTATACAATCTCATCAATAAGTTTTAGAGAGTGGGGGCGCAGTATCATCATTTGCGCCGGGCAACAAAATCCCTATACGTAGCTAACCAAGAAATCGGTCTCCTGATATTTTTAACGTGTCAAGCACGCTATGTCTACCTGTGAAAACTTTCCAGACTAATAATGTTTGTGTAGCTTCTTTAAACACACTTGTGATTTCCAAGAAACTTATCTTCAGATTAATTAATAGAGTCACGCGATGTAAATTGATTTAACACTTAATACGTGCGATATCCTAGAAAAATTTATTTTCAGAGTAAATAAAAGTATCATGTGATGTTTGTTAATAAAAACACTTTAAATTTGCGATATCCTACACATTATAGATTAAACAAACAGTGGGCCTATCATGCAATATTTATTTAGATTTGCGATATTCTAGAATTCCATCTTCAGATTAAACAAAAGTGTCACGCGATATTTATTTATTCAAATAATTGTCTTTTGATAACAATAGAATGGTTAATTCTGTTATGTCGTCTATAGTCGAAGCCAGCGTTATTTGTTTATATCAATTTGTAATAGCTGTTATAAACAACCTTTTAAGGGGGTCTTCTTCTTCTTCTTCTTCTTCTTCTTCTTCTTCTTCTTCTTCTCTCTGTTTAGAAGGACGTAGTTTCTGCGGGCTCCAGAGTAAGTAAGATTTTTGGAGGTGGAGCCATGGGCTAAGCAAGGGCGAAATCCGGCGACAACGTTTTTTTTTTTTACCCGCCAAATAGTGAGCGAACAAAGGGGGACATAGGTGATTGGCTGACCAAAATAAACCTTTTCCCCGCCAAACAGCGCGCAAACACGCAATAAGTGGAGTTGGGGCTGACAACGAGGGCAAATAACTTACCCTGCCAATTTGGATGTTCACAGCAAAACAGTACAAAATATATGAGCGAAATTTTCACAAAAAAACAGTAAAACAAAAAACGGTCAAACTTTTTATTACTTTGAAAACAATATGGTGACTGCCCCTATACCGCCAACCCCCCCCCCCCTCCCCCATGCAGCTGCCCTTTACCCGGGTTTTATGATTCATTTTGAAGCTTTTTTAGGGAATGATCCGTAATTGTAGGTACCATAACAAGCTCAACTGAGCAGGCTCATCGGAATCATCTATAGCCCGGCCTTCTGGCACTGCACCAATAATGCATTTACCGCTGAAACCTTAAAGTCTGTAAGTAGAAACCAAGCGAGTATTCATGAATTTTCAAAGGGGAGGAGGTGTTCATCTGCGGCCAGAATCCTAAGTCCACAAATTATCAAGGTCAGCCCAGCAGCCGGAAAGTCGCTCGGCTGGGGGCGTGGGGGTGGGGGAGGTGTTGCGGTAAAAGAAAATAATGAAAATCCAAGGTCCAAAATTTTTGCACGCCTAATTTCTTCCCCCAAGCGACTGAAACTTATTTAGTCTGTTTCGGAACTCTAAAGCACCCCCTTTATCGAAAAAGGAGATAGAAAAATTGATGTTTTGGGATATTCAAACACCCCCAAAACATCCCCTGGATACGCGTAGGAAAGGAAACGACTCGGCAACGGCTTAGAGACATCTCTCCAGTTGCGGACACTTATTTATTCCAGGGACTGCCCTAAGACCTAAATAACATCCAAATCCGATCAGCTGTTAATTTATCACGGTAATGAGAACCGGTTATGGGCAGTTGGACAGACGTGCGGACGCACGCACGGACAGACGGATGGATAATCCGAAAACATTATGCCTCCGACAACTTCAAGTGGGGGCCTATGTTCTAAAAAAATGTGATTTTTATGAGGTTCATGTTTATTGTTTGCAACATCTTTAAAGGTTTTGTTTTGGGTCTAACTATTCAGAAACACGATGTGGTCATTTTTCCGTTCACCTATAGTGACCTTGAAACGAGGTCAAAGTTTAAAGTGGTCATACACTGTCGAAAGTATATCAACCGTGGTATCTAAATGTAGCAAAATATGCAAGGAACATTGAATATGATATTTAGTTTGTAATTGACCTTTCCTTTTTTGTCACATGCAAAAAAAAGAAAACTAATATGAGACAATAATATGCATACATGTGCTTTATTCAGACACCATGCAGTCCTATCCACTGAGCAAGATTTAAGTCTCATGTTTTTGCACAATATGGCCTTCTGCAAACACTCTGCTTGAATGTATAGAGTGAACCCTGCACAACCTCCGTTATACCTGGCACGTAAACTAAGTTGTTTTGTAAAAATGTGCAAGAGAAAATTAGTTGATGTATTCCATACCATATCCAAGGAATGAATAGTTGCTATTACCGTGAAATAACCACGATTCACACTTTAGAGACAACAACAGCAACCATTCTCAGTCACATGTATGATAATTTGATTATCTTTCCATTCAGAGACCCTGACTATAGTCTAGTCTTAAAGCAATATTAAGTTGAGTCACCCCTACGCAACCCCATCCTACTTATCATTAATGCATATCATTGTGTCACACGGATTGTAAAAATGTGATTTTCTTCATAAAAAACATGTACCTATAACTAATAGAAACTTTGTTACGTCTGTCACTTAACAATCCACTGTTTCAGAGACAGCAATATGCATAATAGTTATCACTTCAGTCTCAGTTACCATGATTATTTGCATGATGATTTATCCTTTTCAGCTAGACGCACTGAATAGTCTAGTCTGAAGCAAGATCAAGTTAGAGTCATCTTAGCCGACCCTCCCCCGTTACAGCTGCTATTAATGCCCATGGTTAAGTAAACCAAATTGTGTTACACAGTTAGTAAAAACTATTCCAGACAAAATACTAATTTTCTCCATAAAAACGTGCGCCAGAAAATGGAACATTGTTATTGCTGTCACTTAGCTAAGATTCATAGATGTTATGTTCTTGTTCCACCAATTGATTAATACACTCGCTAATCTTCAAGTGTTCTAACAACACTGTCATCTCCACTTAGCTTTCTCTTTGACAAAACCTGTTTTCATTGAATATTGATAATGTCTTGGTGTATTGAGTGTATGCAATAAACCAGTCAAGATGATACTATAACCACTTTGTTATGTCATGCTGGAGGAAGAAACATCTATTTACTGTGGTACAGGTCCCTTGATCGATTTCACAATTATCGTGTATTACATTGATTCATCATTACTTTATCATTACATTATCCTGGGTAATCCTGTTATTGATCTCTTAGAGGAAAGTGTTAAGATTGATGGGTTAATTCATACGTCATATTGCACGCACTCTATAAGTAGCACATTTATATATCTGTAATTTTCATATTTTTTGTTCCAGAAATGTTCATTATTTGCATATCAGCTGGAAGATAGCAGTTCCAAGACCAGAGGAACCCTTTGATGCCAAGACACCAAGACGGGAAACCAATTTTAAACTCTGTATAGTACGCCAAACCCGGATGCCGAAAAATTCCAAAGTGATGATGTACTTGTCACAGAACCTAATTTAGAATCATACACTACGCTTTTAAATTTTGTTCACGAACTTGGGCTGGATGGAGATGGAGAATACCCCGTTATCAGCCGCAGGTTAGAAAAGGTGACGGACACAATCTTGAAATCTTGAAATACAGTGAGGCTAGTCTGAATTCCAGACTCCGCCTCTGCGAAGCAGAGGCCGGCCGCAAAGCGACCGGAGTAGAAAAAATTATTTTACTGGTCCATTCACTACGTCTGGCAGCCAGACTATAGTGAGGCATGTCACGCTGGTCATCCGGCCAACATGCTAAAAAGTGTTATGAGAAGGCATGCCAAAAACAAGAAAGTGTGCAACTTCAGAAGAAAAGTGTGGACATCCTATTTGCTCCGGTGCATGGAGTTGCCCAAACCAGTAAGCAGCTTCTTTGAGCCAAACTGAAACTGTACGTTTTACACATTTTGCAATCCCGACGTACAACAAGCAGCTGTGTTTGTTTTGTCAAGAAGTCAATGAGCAGCGATTGCATGAAGTTTCTTCATTCAGTGCCGTGGAGCAGCTGTGGAAGGGAGATGAAAAGTGCTGCCATCAGTGCGGATGATACTTGTGTAATTGAAGTGAAGTCCCTTCCATGTTGAGTGAAGTATGTTCAACGAGGACCAAAAACCGATAGTCATGGTCAGCAACATCTTCCAGAAGTTGGTGTCGTTACTACAGATGATAAATTCATCAGTCATGGTCAAAAGCCTTCTCACAAATGACAAAAGGCTCGACATGCCCAAACTATTTGTCTGCTGCAACATTCTTGAAAAATTGGCGTCATGTACAACGTAAAACAGAGGTTAAACAGATGACTTCCTCCCACATTGATAATGTCCATTTCCAGATACCAAATCCCGGAGGGATTCCTGCCTTCTCCCTCCTCTCCGTCCTCCCGTCCACCCACTCCTTCCCCCCTTTTCCCGAGTCCCACCCTGACTATCCCTTCCCATTCCTGTGTCCCCTTTCCTCTTTTTCACCTAGCGACAATGATTTTACGATGTTACAATGAAATATAAGGAGTGCCAACGAAAACTTTACGAACTTTCCTTTTAGGTTTCGATTTTAACTGTTTTGCAATATGCGGAAGTGATACTTGGCTTTCTGACCACTCCTCTGACCAATTACATGGCGTTACATGGTAAGGACGATAATTATTGTTCTTGCAGTAATGATGTCACACAACTGAATGCAGGGACTGAATGTGACAGCTTATCACATTAATATTACTTATGTTCAGAAAATGTTATACGGCTTGTGGCAAAAGATGGCGCTAGTCTGCAAAACTTATCATGACGCAGATTGTCGCCAGAAAGTCGAATAACGTGAATTGATTTTAGAGTATATTCCGTTCTGACATTTTGTACTTATTACGTTATTTACAGTGGAGGACCACATAGTGTTTTTTCTTTAATTAGCAAATCGCTTTTAGTAATTAAAAGGGAAAATGTCAAGTCCGAAACTTTACGATTACATCGTCGTTGGCTGTGGCGGGATTGGCAGTGCAACGGTGTACTGGTTAGCCCGAAGAGCTGGGGACCGTAAGTACATACTAAATTTTGTTATTATTCATCACACACCGATGGTCATATCACCACCATAGTAAATTAGTGACCCGTTAAAAAAATCCCACCATAATGATTGTAATGGACATACCATTATTTGTGTTGACGTATTCGAAAGGGTTGTTTTGATACATCTTTTTCATTTATTGGATTCCGTTTATACAAATATATTTTCTGCAATATTTAGGAGGCCACCAAATTATTTTGATGCAACTTTGCATTCTTTGCTTAGATGATGATAGATAATGGACAATGATAAAAACGGAAAACGAACCATTTTCCAAGAACACACAGATTATAAAGTCATTTTAATTATAAAAAAATGGCATAAAATACTGAAAATACATTACAAAAAGTAGAATTTCATTGTAAGATACTCGTATCAACTATTGCTATTCCCTTTATTGAACAAATAGATAATCGTGCTTGTAGATCATTAATTCATATGATAGAGTGTTATACAAATAAAACTTGAATGTAATGATGGATCTGACATAAACGATTTGTGATGTCTACAGAAACTGTAACTTGAAATGGGTCTGTATAGAACAATATCTGGGGTAGGACGGACTAGCGTACGTAAGGGGCAGGGGGTCAGAGTGCCCCCTCCGGTGAGTAAGTAAGGTTTTTTTTTTTTTTTTTGCTTGTCAGCTGATCTGGGAGGGGACCATGTACCCAAAAGAAACCCCCCGACCCAAGAAACTTTCGAGCCCCCCCCCCCAAACAAAAACTGAGCCACTGACCCCCCCCCCCCCCCCCCGCTCATCAGCTTTTTTCTGGACTTGTGGGACTTAATGAGTCTGGTAGCGGACCCGACGTACGTCAGGTACGCCAGTGGTGGTAGGCGTATTCCTAACTACCTTGATGTGAAATCCGTACAAAGTTTAATTGACTACACACCTATAGGTTTTTAAGTTGCTCTCACTAGCCGAATTAATGTAACTAATTTTGGGGGAAAGATTTAGATTTGTTTTGACAAACCCGATTCGGTTGTATAAAGCTAGACCTGGACCAAAGATGTAGAATAGGGAAAGACAGAAATCTGGCGGGTCAAACAAGGACGGGGAGTCTTTATGGCTTCCTTGAAAATTGTATAACTGTGTCTTTTTGTGTTTGCAAGTGTGACTTTATTCATATAGCGACCTGTCATCACGATACCCTGACAAAGTCGCACATCTTATGAAACATACACATAGAAAGAATATATGTGAAAAATATGAACATTCAAACTTTTGTAATATGTGAAAGTCATAAACTTTTGACTTTTGAGGACAATTCACTTTCATACTTATATCATAATTGGCACTTTGCTTACCTTTATGTTGTGCGACTTTCCCAGGGTATCGTAGTAACGGGTCACATAATATGTTTATCTTTTACCCTAAAGTTATTGTTTATAAAGCAACATTAATACATACATGTGTAGATCTTGAAATCAAGTGATACGGTGCGTATATTTTGGCAAGTAGTTCTCATCTATAAGAGAGGTTTTGTCTCTTAAGTTTTATTATATCCTTCTTATAATAGGTTGTTCTTCTGTTTTAATCTCAGGTTAAAATAACGTGAAATCCTCACAAGTATGATGAAAAATATAACAAGAAACACATATCATTTAAATGAACGAAATATGTTTCGTAGTGGCTCACTTCATCTTCAGTCTGAAAATAATACAGAGTTGTTGGTATTTATGTCTGATGCAAGCAATTTGTTTCGAAACATGTTTCTTTCATTTAAATGTTATAAGTCTTTTGTTATATATTTCTTGAAGCTTTTATCGTGTCGTTCTTTTGGTAAACTCACAAGTATGTTAAACGTTTACAGTGTCACATAACATTAAAAACGAGTATTTTAACCACGATTTCATTTTGACGGATGTACTTATATTTTGAAAAAAGGTAAGGATCAATCAACGGAATTCAATCAAAGAAATTTGCGAAATTTACTACCAGTTCGCATAATAATTTAGTTTTCTGCCCATTATTTGATGGATGGCTTATGATTGTATGGCTGGTTGACTTAAGAATTTCAGAGGATATATAGGCTAATATTTAAAAACGAGTATTTTAACCGCGATTTCATTTGACGGATGTATTTTATTTAGAAAAATAGATCATTTCGGCAATCTGTGTTTGGATTCGTATTATGTTACGAACTAGAGGAACGTTTTGCATCAATGATGCCTAACCATATGTTATTACAGTATATAAAACATGCAACCTTATCATCAATACGTGATATACATCAGTGCATCGTAGCAGAATAATGGTTTTAGATTTGTGCCTTGCGCGGTTCACTTCTATTTTGGACAACCTTTTGGGGGTTACGGATTTGTGCCGACTAATGTATTGTGAGCAACAAATAGAGTGACCTAGTGGAATTCTGCCATATTTACCATTAATTCTAAATATATATCCCAGTAAATCGCATCAACACGATACGAAAACTGCTTTTCAAGTAAACATATGCCCATTCCATATTCATATCAACCGAAAGAAAATAACCTGAAATATAATAGTGATTCGTGGTGAGATTTCCTGCTCGTGTAAAATTGTGAACCGGCTTGTTCCGACTGCATGACTAAAGTATATGGAGGGAAAAATTATGGGGGCAGAAATCTTGAATGAAATAAAGTTTAGAATGATCCATCTGTGTAGTTTTACATGTATACGATTGCGTCCCACACTGTCCTATCTTTAGACAAAGTCCTTTTTGACTGGAAGTTCAAATTGTGAGAACATGGGCGTTGAGGTACTTTGGATGGGATTTGGGGCCTGAGAATACGGAAAATGTAAGGGGCCGCTAGATTCATGCCGATAGGGGCGTGATCATTTATTTTTTTATCAAAAGGAATTAATGACAGAGCAGCTTCATCATACATAGATTTTGTTTGACGCGTTAAAATCGATTATTCCGAAGAACATATTCGAGATAACAAATCTAGTCTAGTGGATAAGACATTGGTTTCTCAGACTAGCTGTCCTAGTTTAAGTCCAAATCATGGCAGTAAATGTCTTAGGGCAGGGCACTCCAAATCCCCAAAACTTCGTCCCTTTGTTAGAAAGCAAAGCTGGAGGTCGGAGGTCCACTCTTTAATTTAAATCGCAGCACGTAAAAGAACCTACCACACTTCACTGAAAAGAATAGGATGCAAACTAAAAATTACACCTAGTTTGGTGACCAACTTTATAGTCACATTTCTGTCATGCTATTATTTGCATACTTATCGTATACTACTCAATAATGACATAAAAAGAAATAAGTCA
>JZLH01S0281425.1:30785-45460 GCA_001188425.1 Eucidaris tribuloides
GTATCCGATTTTCCACCAGGTCCCTATTTTTCTCCTGCGTGCAGCGCAGCAATGTGGATAAATCGCCTTGCTAAAGTACAAAAATGCGGGTGGCAGGAATCAAACCCAGTTTCTCCCGCGTGAAAAGTAGACAACAATCCAGTACATCTCCATAAGTTACCTTTCTGCGTCTTAAATTTAAAACATCCAGACTTGTACAGTGTTTCTGAAAAAAATGTGCAAGTGAAAAGCATCCTTGGCAATTTAAAAATACTCTTGTGACATGATACTTACATCAATAAGCATAGTCTTATCTTTCAAATACCATTAGTTCTGTTTAATTTGGTTCTTTTAATATTGAAATATGTATATTAAAATGTGAAAGGGTAAAATCACAATTGTGCCCCTTTTTCGGGAAGAGAACCTGATACTATCATCGCTGTAGTAAAAGTGGCACATTTGTGATTTTACCTTTCCATTGTTAACTAAACATATCTCAGGATTAAAACAAGCAAACTGAACAAAACAAACAGCATTCGAAAGCTGAGACTTTGCCCTAGAGGTTGATGTAACCATAATGCCACGACAGTAGTTTCTATTTGCCAAAGAGGGCGCTATTTACTTGCACATTTTTTTAGACGCACTGTATAATACACCTGCAATATTTTGGATGGAATCAAGTGGGGATTGAACGTCTTGATAATTCTCACGAGTGCTAGTACCTCACTGGAACTTCCTAATTGATAAGCCTGTTATTTGTGCATGCGCTGGGAAAAATGGCGAACGAATTTAACAGTGAAATTTTTCCCATTTAAAAACTTATTTAATTGATTCAAGAACGTAGCCTACCAAGTACGCGTAAACCGGTCATGTATGTCTGGTGTAATTGTACTATACCCTCCATCGTCTCCAAGCCAAAAGTGTTCTCGTGTAATGGCAACACGAATTTATACTGTGTATATTTTAAGAAACAAAAACAATCATAGATATCTCAAATTTCCTTAGTATCTCGGAGACAGTCCATTTATCGAACCATTCACCGGTCTTCCAGACCGGCGTTGTCGAGTATTGATTTCAAAGACACGATTAGTTAAAACCACAGGCTTACAATGACCACAGTTTAAAAAATCTAAGCTACATAATCTTCCATGCTCTGTGTCATTTGATAAGGTCTAAAAATGAAACCCTGAAAAAATTGTATTTCAAAATGATTATTTAGTGCTCAGGGGCGGCGGCGCGTATTTTCGTTTGGGGGGGGGGGCAAAGCCAAAAAAGGGCACTTATATGTCCAAAGGGGCATTGGGCGCAAGCAGATATTTTCACCATCAGATTAGGTGTTTGCTTGAAGATGCTGTTTTTAGCGGCAATCTAACTCGAACCCAACCTTTTTTAAATGGGTTCCGATTTGAAACATGAAATCTATAGGCCTGCACATAATCCGCGAGCGAGCGGTTCGAGAAAATTTAGAAATATTAAGTTGTAAAACTATCGCAATGTCTATTCTGCGCATACGCACTGATTTTTTGAGTATATTTAAAAAGATAAAGTAACATCTGTCTAGATAAACTTTTCTGCTTGAAGTAGCTGTTTCTTCACGTAATGTAATGGCAAACCTTTGTCAGGGAATTTCTGATCTTAAACATCGAAATATATAACTACCTCGCGAATGCGAGCGTAGCAGCGAGCGTGTTTTGGAAAAATTTGAAATTTTAGCTTGTAAACTCGTTTGTGCGCTTTCTGGCGCTAATCAACTCAGAATTTCAGTGTTTAAAAGAGATAAGAACATCCAAACGAATCTTAAGAATCAGTGAGCAAATACGTTAGTGAGGGCAGAGATGATAAACTAGTTTCGTTATAAATTACAAAGTCATGATGCACATTGCGAATACTTGAAGTTCTGCTGAAGAAAAGGGGGCATTCTTCTCCTTACGAGGTGATTTTCTTTGGTGAAGAGAAGAAAAGGCGACCGTAGGAAAGTTACCTCACGAAAAACACTTTTTTTATCGCTTGAAGAGTATATAACATAGGGCCATGTAATCACGAAAAAAGGCCAAATGCCCCTTCTGGGTACATAATGTGCCTCTTCTTTGATTAAAGTATTTTCTTTCTCTATTATGTGCCCCATCAGACAGTCAGAGGCAAAAAATACATAGAATAAACAATAACAAAAATAAAAGAATATCACCTCCAGTGACGAATGTGCGTATATAAAGGTTTCATTGCACTCAGTATGGGTTCAAACCAAGATAAGGCACATTCAACTTAGAAAAAAAAAAATTTGCCTTCAATTAAAATGGGGGGATGGGGCAAACAGTAGCATGGCATAATTTTGCTACCACATGAGGGCATTAAGAGGAGATGCTAAATGCCCTTTTTTGGCACAAAATGCTTGTTGAATATAATTTACCTAATTTTGTCTATTGTAGGCCTATACGTGTCCCGTTAGGGGCAAAAAAATAAAAATGAATATAAAGAAGACAAATATCGACAAAAATGAGCAGACTAAAAAAGGCGTCATTTCACAAAGGGCACATTTCATTTTGGAAAAAGAGGCATGCGTCATTTCACAAAGGGCACATTTCGTTTTGAAAAAAAAGGGCATTTTTTTTGCTGTCCGAAATTTTTTTTCGGGGGGGGGCAAGTGCCCCACCCCCGCTTCCGCCGCCCCTGTTAGTGCTTTTAAATAGTAAAAATCTACAAGTTGACCGGATTCACCTGCCCATTTCCTCCCATAGAATGATTGTCTGTAGATCTAGGCTATTTGATACTCCACCTCAGTGGAAATTATTCATTCATGCATATCTTACCAATGGCATCTTTCCAAACTTTTGTATTCTAGTGTGTTTATTTGTCTATTTAAGCACTACTATGTAGCTCAGACAGTTTGTCTTTTTTTTTAATATTGAAGCTCCACAATGTTAGCCTCTATCTTTTTGCTAACAATATCTTGATGACAAGATGCAAATGTCGACTGTGATGACAGTCGACATTTTGCATCTTGCGCCATGAAGGTAAAGATCATCACTGTGTTTTAAAATAAACATACTGTAATAGTTTCAGACTTATTATACGCCTGAACTCCTATGGTTGTGTTGATAATTCTTACCTCTTGATTGTAGTTACAGCTTACCGGAACTGCCCAATGGATAGCGAAGGCACAATGATATATGAAATAGTGCAAAATGTGTATTAATATTTTTGAATAGGTAACGGGTTCAAGAATGTGGCCAATAAGGAGCCAGTAAATCGTCCCGATTGTCTGGCTTACACTTTCTCGCATTTTGTAAGAGGTTTTAAATATCCATTTATAGTAGGTTGTAAATGTTTTATTGATATCTACCACTATAAAAACATCAGTTGTTAGTATATCATTTTGCCGGCTGTCATGTTTGAAATTACGTGTCTATTAATTGAATAATTAGGCGTTTTTAGCGTCCCATTAACCAAAAAGTACCATACCTCTATTAGAAGGAATGAAGTTACAGGCTCTTTCAGATTAAAATGTTTATTCGAAGGAGAATTAAAGACAGTCGCGCATGAAATAATTTTAAGTTGTTACCCTGGGACTCATTCTATATAATTAATTGCTTGCACAGTGTGAATTTCTGTTCGTATTTCCACCCCATTGCTTTCCGTTGGGTGTTTGATGTTCTAGTGCACCTGATAGAAAACCCCTGTCCCCTTACCATATAGTTTTGAAAGAGAATTAAGTGGTGGTAATCAGCAAATTTTATATTTATTATGTTCATAAGTATTGTGACTCAGTCAAGCAAGTATTATCTCTATATGACAGAATATATTTTTGTTTTTACACAGACGATTGGCCTACAACGACAGTGTGTACACGGCATTAGCCAAAGGTACATACAAAGCGTGGGGAGAGGCAGAGAAGGAATCGGGTCTGCAGCTGGTGTACAAGACAGGTGGCCTAGACATAGGCCTGAGGAACACGCCTGGCTACCAGATATTGGAGAAGTATGCCGAAGCAATGGAAAAGGAGAATGTTAAGTAAGTGGAAAATATATCTAATCACCAAGATGTTTTCTCCCAATAATATTGCTAACTTTGGACATTACCGAAAAGAGCCCAATGTATGGGAGGGCCTATAAGAGATGATTAAAATAAATACACTTGTGCGAGATGAACTTTCTTGTAGGGGTGAGACAAAGATCCCCTCAAAAGAAATCCCCCGATACTTATCGTTATTTCATTTTGTTAGCAGTATCAATGATTCGAAAGTTCAAAATTGAGTGGAATCGAGAGGTCTCACAGAATTTTTCGATCCTAATACTCCTTTCTTTCATGTAGTAACATTATTGACCTTTGCCACCTATGTGTTTTATAATTGACAGTCTGCCATTGGTGATAGGCGAATCATTTGAACCATATAAACTATATTTCGATGCCTTGCATTATTGTTACTTCAATCAATGAGCTAGTGCAAATGCTTATGTCTTTATAAGGTTCTGACCTTAAGCTTACAACTAGAACTTTGATTACAGCATTAATCTTATGGCACATCAGATAATGCAGCTAAGGTCATCGATCATTGTTGTTAAATATTAGGGGTGTGATAAAATTCGAGACGATCTCATAGTGTCCGATGCTAGATTGAGGTGCCGATGAGCATACATACAGTCCAAAATTCATTTGACAGATAGTAAAGTAAACAGAGATTCGCTGACCTTGCAGAAAAGACTAATGGTCCTAGGTTTGTTTATTTGTAGGAGCATTTACCTGGGAGCATCGTTGTTAGTACCGTACTAATACGTCTACTTTTATTGTTGTTATCTGTTTTAAGGACTATTCACCTGATACGAAATCTGAGTAACATTTCATAAACACACTGGAAAGTTTGACATTATAAGGGGAATGACAGAATTGTCTAAATTGCCTCACGAACCGAATGAGGTAACACATTCTGACATTTATTAACATAGATACTGACAAGATTATAGTATTATTAGGTCGGAAAGAAGTATATATTTATAACTTATTCTCTTGGAGAATGAAGACAGGTACTAGGATTGAATTAATGCATAGCCATGTTAAAATCATACATGACAAATATGCCTGTCACGTGCAGCGAGAAACTGGGAGAAACATAATGATGATCGCAAAACACTGAATAGAGATCCTGGGTGATACATGAGCTGATCACTCTAGAATAAGTCAAAAAATATACTTGCTCACTCGAACATTACAAATTTACTGTAAATACACTCTATAAATTCATTTTTCCCCTGTAATTCACTCATACTTTATACTGGCTTCGTTGTCATATTTTTTTAATGTAAACTTGTTACCGTATTTGTCAACTTTGTGTAGTTCTACTTCGGAGTTGCCATTTGTATTCATTCTTGAATAAGCTTCGCGAACTTTCCTTATTTCTAAAAATGAATGGAATCTTAAGTTACTTGCATTTATATGATTTATAATCATGTTATCACACATGTTTGATACAAAGAAATTAATTATATGTGATTGTATTTGATGTTTATACTTTTAATCCAATTGAAATTTGGAAAAAAATGAAATTGAATTTGAATTTGAAAGAGTGAATATATCACTTATTTTTTTTAAAGAGAGGGCTATGAATACATTTCAGGGAGTGTAGGTATACTGGTTCACTCTATGTACAGGTGTGACCCGATGATCAGGGAGGGTAGTGTCGTGAGTCAGTGCTTCAGGTGCCGATCCAAGACTACAAACCAACTCCTTTGTACCTTTTTCTTCATGTTCTTGCGTATGTATTTCCCATTTTCTGAACATTCAGTTATGATAGGTACGAAGGCGAGAGCATCCGTCGTAAATTTCCTCAAATCAACGCCAGCCGTGACATGGTGGTACTCCATCAGTCGGAGACCGGTCTGGTGGACGCGGCGAGGGGGAACGCCACTCACATCCAGCTAGCTCGCAAGCATGGCGCCACCATCATCGAAAATGCAGCAGTGATGAAAATCACCAAGCAGGGGGCTCTCACAAAGGTGCAATTTGATATGTGTTTGTTTATAATTCATTTTTGTATAGTATTCCAGACCTCCTACACTTAACACTTTAGTACTAATCTTTTAGTGGCTTGCTAATTACCCTTCCGCAGATACCATGATTTAATTTATGAGAAGTTCAAAGTCTAAGGATTTTAATTCTTCAATTTTAGATTTATTTTGTAAATTTGAATCTTCAAGATGTGCATTTAATTCATTGAGTTCATTTAAAGATTAAAAACAAATCTTCCCATTACAAGACAATTTCTTGAATTTATTGATTAAAATACTTGCAATACTGCCATTAAACATTAGCAGTGAAACAAAAAAATAAAATTTCACTCAGAATAAATGCATAACGACCATGAAGAGTTTTTAAAGACATTGAATGTTGTTATTGGCGTTAATTTCCTACCAACTAGCTATGGTTAGTGTTATAAAAGTTGCTAGACCACTTTTTGCATAACCATCTGCACTATGTGCATACATGCTTATAACCATCACTTCTTTTTCGCATAATGTCCAATAGGTGTACACCAGCCAAGGGGACTTCCTTTGCAAGAAGGTGATTGTGACAGCCGGAGCCTGGGTGAATGAAGTCCTGGAATCGGTCGGAGTTAAATTACCTATCACAGTCACCCAGGAACAAGTGACTTACTTTGCTACTCCTTATATGAAAGAGTTCACAAAAGAAAGGTGTGAATTTAATTAAGGCAAAACAGTCTCCATTGATGTATACTTTATGGTGTGTATGTGTGTAATGTGTATGCCTGTATGTTTGAGTGCCGCGTCTGTGTGTTCGCGTGTTAACCAACCTAAGTCCGTGAAGTAAATAATCATTTGAAATAATTAGTACAATAACGTTTGAAGACACTGAAACGAATTGAGTATCACTCATATTCAGGTCTGAAAATAAACATCAACTTTTTGAATAAGGCCATCGATCCTACATACAGACATGGGTAAACACCCTGCCTTTTATGCCAGTTTCCAGTAAAACAAACTACATATGTTAAAGATTGTGTCAGGGATGTGCAAGTCCATTACTTTCCTTCATTATCAATACCAAATGGTAGTTTAGTACTTACAAATGGTGTGTTGAAAGTTTGAGATCCATACGTCATGAATTTGTTGTTTTATGAGAAAAACTAATAACGACATAATCAGAATGTTGTTCTTTCCGTGAGTTTCCATTTTGCTCGAACTGCGAATCGTGGCTATGTGTATCGTCGCCAGACCAGCGGAGCGCACTGATTGGTTAAACGGCTAACCTCCGCACGACATTTGACTAACGGCTGATCGGACAATTTTGGCACGGCACGTGCACGTTTGACGTCGCGGATTTTTTGAAATTGCTTCGGAGTCATTTGAAAAAGGATGAAGTTTAACCGTCCAGATTTTCACCAAAACTCAATATCTTACCCCAAGTCTCTATGAGAGGTGTTTTTTATATCAATCTTCACATTGGATAGGATTTCAGCTGATTTCATTGATTTAGGTGTTTTTTGACGTGCAAATGAATGACACAATCTTTTAGATGCCAATACAATATGTTTGCTACACTGAGAACGATCATTGTATGAAGGAATTTAACAGCTTTTTCTATGCTTGTCCCTTTTTTTGTCTTCATTAAAAAGTAATGAAAATAGCGGTGACCGAATAAGGGTCATCTGAAACAGGTTTCCGGCATTCACAGGAATTCCACTACACAAATGAGTCAAGGTGACTCGTTTCCAGAATCTGGCTGATTCTTTAGATTATCCTACGGTCTTATGTGAATATGCCTTTTGAACTGAGTACAATAAAACAATTCAAATAATTCAGTAATTACACTGCAAACATAAATCTGTTATACTACTTTCTTAGCTTTCCTGTTTTCATCTACCACCCCGGGACTTTACCGGAGATGTATGGACTGCCCATCCATGGTAACACCGGTTTCAAACTAGGACTAGATGTGGGAGGACCAGTGGTCACTGCTCGGACCAGGTCTTACACTCCTGATCCAGTCAGGGAAACTGTAGCTAGAGACTTCGTAGCTGGTCTTTGTCCGAAGGTTAGTCTAAAATCTATCAATTGATGTTACTTTGTTTTGGCTTTCTACTGAAGGTGATCAGATGCTATTTCCAAGCATTTTCTATTGAGGAATACAGGGGTGATTGCTTGGGAGAAAAATAGAGTAATAATATTTTCAAGCAGGAAAATCAGCAGGAGGTATCCGTATATAAAACAAAACTGGATACTGCAATGCACAACGATATTTTCTCCCTGTAAGAATTATTCTTAGCAGGGGTTTCCAAAATTCCCACGCATTTACCCCTGCAAATATCCCATTTGCTTACACAACAGAGTGACATGATGGGATATTGGCCTCTGTAGGTTGGCCTCTCTTCTACTTGAGAGGTCGGGGGAGTTTGATAAATTATACGGTGGTAAAGGTAACCAAAGTCGAATTCTGCACCCGTCGTCGATTTTCTGGTAATTACTTGAGGAAAACGACCATAACATTGAAATTTTAATCCTATCACTGTCATTTCCTCGATGCAGATTTTATTGTTAAACAAATTTAAATTTGCAAACTTTACGAAAGGTGCACCATTTTATTCCTCAAATAATGTCTTCTTTAAGGTTGTACATTTCTGAAAATTAAAATCATTGATTTGTGCTCGAGATGAATAATTAAATTTATCCATCATTACTTCAAATGTCTAATGAATACAACGGGAAACTGTTTGTACCTGATAGAATATTTGCGAATTTGATTTTAATATCAACCGACACCAACCTTACGCATTATGGATGTAAATTATTATTACAAGTGTAATAGCAGCGGTTAAACGATAGTTTGTGTACTTCAGGCCTTGGGGCCTATCCTTTACAGCAAGACCTGTCTGTACACCTTGACGCCAGATAGGGATTTCGTGGTCGACAATTGCCGTAAGACTGGTTTTTCGGACGTCATCATTTGCTGTGGTGCCGGTCATGCTTACAAGTAAGTTGTGAAAAATTAAAATTACCTATATATATTGGTCGAAGATTATAATATTGTATATTACAGATCATGTGTTACAACAGAAACACTATAAGCACAGAGTTGGCTGTCTTCATGATCAGTAATGTGTATAGTATGAATGAAATGATGTTAATGAAAGCAAATAGGGTCCATTTTTTAATTGTTATGCCCCGCCCTGAATAAGTCTTACGATCTTATTCGAGTGTGTTGAACAATCAATCTAGACCGACCGGCTCTGACTGATCCCTCCTACCGTTCATCCTTCATTCTAGGGGGTAACCAGTCGGGTAGTCACAAGGCTAAGTTGTAGGACGTCCCTGGTGTCAAAGTAAATCAACTGGATTCTCCCCTTTCGAGCTGGACCAACCGGCTTTGACTGATCCCTCCTACCGCTCATTCTTCATCCTAGGGGGTAACCAGTCGGGTAGTCACAAGGCTATAGTTGTTAGTAACACGGCTGGGTGTAAAAGTAAAGTAGCTTGCTGGTGTTTGCTTGGCCTTACAAAATGAAGAATATTCTGGTTTCATTGAAATGGCAATAATATCACAGGACCGATGGGATCAGTAGAGACAACGTGTTTGTTTATGTTAAGTACAATGTCCATATCTTAGAGATTCGGCCAAATTGTGAGATTCATATATTTATATTCTTTTCATTCCTTTTGTAACACTGCTTTGTGTATAAAATTATCAAGTCAATCGTAATATAGAATGTTATTACCGTAATTATATTTTGTCGTACACCTATTAAATGTAATGTCACTGGTTACAATATTTGAAATATAAGGTTTGCTGAACGTTAAACATCTCAGACAGAAATATCTGCCAAATAATGTTTTGACAATTAGTATACGTGTGGGCAAATATTGATTCACCTTCACATTATAGGCGTCAAACGACATGACAGTTAGTTCAAACAGGGGAGGCGGAACCGGGGGCAGGGGGGCACTTGCCCCCCCCCCCAAATTTCGGATAGGAAAAAAATGCCCCTTTTTCAAAATGAAATGTGCCCTTTTTCAAAAAAGCACACTTTTTTAATCTACGCGTTTCGTTCCTGAAGGAGATTCTCTTTTTGTTATTTATTATATTTATATTCCCATTTATATTATATTTTCATCTTTTTTTCATTCATTTTCTTCTCTTTTTTGCCCCGGACGGGGCGTGTTTACAGTACAAAAAAGACATAATTGGGTAAATTATGGTTAATGGACATTTTGTGGGTAAAAAGGGCATTTGGCATCTCATCTTAATCATGGGGAAGAAAAATTAGGCCCTCCTACTGTAAAAAGGGCACTTGGCATCTCATCTTAATGCCCTCATGGGTAAGCAACATTAGGCCCTCCTACTGTTTGCCCCACTACCCCTCCCCATTTAACCGTAAGACAAATAGTGACATTTTGTCTTAGTTAAATGTGCCTTCTCTTGGTTTGTAGGCCCCTACCCATACTAAGTTAAGTGTTCTTTTTTTTTTTAATAAACGCACTTTCGTCACTAAAGGTGATTTTGTTTCTTTTTGTTATTGTTTTTATATTCTATGTAGTTTTGCCAATGCTGGGGAACGTCGTCAGAAAAAAACTTTGTTCAACGAAGAGGCAAAAGGGGCATTTGGCCTCTAACCTCAGTGCCCTCGGGGTGGCAAAATTGGGCCCTCTCCATCTTTTAACTTGATAACATTTTATGTGCTTTTCACGTGATGAAACGTGTCTTTCGGTGGCCTTTTAGTATCTTCAACAAACTGTATAGAAAATCACTTATTGGGGAAGAATGCCCCCTTCTCTGTAACAGAACTTTGCATATTCTACAACAGGGGCGTCGATCCTGGGGTGGCAAGGGGCCGGGCGGTCGCCACCCAAATGAAAATATTGGGGGCAAACATATCCCCCAATAATTTTGACAACATGAAAAATTTATGAAACGTATAATGCAAGGAAACGTCTAAAACTAGTGCAAGACACAACAAAACCATTACATTAAATTTATACACAAAATACTACTAAACATATTCAATTTTAAATTTTTCTGCGCGCTTCGCGCGCAAAGTTCTATACTACACTTTGGCGCACGGAGTGCGTCGAACATTTTTGAAACTTTTCTTACTTTTGCCATCCCAATCCAAAAAAAATGCATCGAAGCCCCTGTTCTACAATATACAGTATGACTGCATAATCATTAAGTGTATTTAGATGCGTTATATCGTGCAGATGGGGTACCGTAGAGCCTCAGAATAGACCACAAATAAAGCGAATTTTACAACCTAAAATTTTAAAATTTTCTCAAACCGCTCGCTCGCTACGCTCGCTCGCGGAGTAGATATATATTATTTCATGCTTTAATAAAATCCCCTTCAAAAATGTTTTGTTGCACTTCAAAAAATTGGGAATTGCAATAAGCACCAGAATAGACCACAAAAGCGAATTTTACTACCTAAAATGTCCAAATTTCCCCAAACCGCTCGCTCGCTATGCTCGCTCGCGGAGTAGATATATATTTCATGTTTTCATAATCAGCATTGCAATTCAAACAGATTGGGCTTAAGTTGCATATTGGCGCGGAAAATTAGCTACTTCAATCAAAAACGTAATCTGATGGTGAAAATATGTGCGTGCTCCCAATGCCCTTTTTGACACAAAAGTGCCCTTTTGAGGCTTTTCGCCCCCCCCCCCAAACGAAAATACGTTCCGCCGCCCCTGAGTTCAAAAGAAACATAGCAATCTTCTGTACTTGTATAGAAGACGATCAGCATTTCTCCCTAACTGGACAAATTGTACTACATGTACCATGCAGTCATACAGAGTTTCTGATGGTTCTACGGGTCAGCGTCAGTGGGCTGAATGGAAAGAGGGCAAATTTCTCAAGTTTGTGTTGCCAACTACACGAGTCTGAAACAATTAGGTGTATAGTTGAATGCTTTACTTTTTAGGGACATATGAAGTGCTCAATTACAAAGAGCGATCTAGATCCACGTTCCACCAGACATGAATGATTAAAATCAATATATTGGCCAAATTATGTTTTCTACACATAGAATAAGAATTGGGCCCGAAATAAGTACTTTTTATTATCTACTTCCAGTTTTCCAGTATAAAAACTTGGACCTCACTGGCGTCAGATTCTGGGCGGGGGGGGGGAGGGGGGAGGGCCGCTAAATAACAAATGAAATTTGATCATAGTGCATGCAGACTGAGAAGTTTATATTGATAAATTTGTGTGTGAATGTTCGCTTTTGATCCCCCGCCCATCATGATTTGGCTTATATTCGTTTCTGACCCCCTCCCCCCCCCACCAAAAAAAAAATGATTGGCTCAATACGCCATGCACTCTTGGAACTGAACAAGAACTTTAGCTAGTTTGTTTTATTTTTTTCCCCTTCGTTATATGAGGAGAATGATGACTATACATTGTGTATAAAAAAAGTAGACACTTCGAAAAAAAAATTAATCTTTTTTTGTGATTTTAAGATTATTTTTTTGATATGAATATTTAACCTGGGTTGTATCTGCTCCAGTTTGTCTTTCTTGTCACAGAATTGATATTAGCTCTTCTCTGAGCATGCTGAAGATTAGAAAATGAAGCAATGACTCAGATACAACCCACCCCACCCCTATAAAGAAGAAGAAAATGCCATTTTTTCCAATTCACAGTTCATCTTGCAAACATGACAGTTTCTTCTTTTTAGGGGGTATATCTGAATCATTGCTTCATTTTTGTCTTTTTTGCCATAAAATTGATATTACCTCTTCTCTGAGCATGCTGAGGATTGAATACTTGTGCACATCAGTTGAGAGCTGCTGCAGCACCGGTTTATGAGTCATTAAACATTGACTATAAGAACACAATTCTGTGCGCAAATGCATTTTGGCTGATTGCACAAAAGCGGGTTTTGCTCACTCATGCGTGAAATGATTTCAATACCAACAGTTTCATCAGATAGCTTAGGTCCAAGGTAAAATATTCATATCAAAAAATAATCTCTAGATCATGAAGTTTTTGTGTAATACATTTTATTCTAAGTGTCAACTTTTTTTTTGATACACACTGTATGTACTTTGATTTGAGTTAGTTTTTTTTTAACTTTGTTGACCAGCGGAGTTGATGACTTGTGTGCTGCCTGCTTAAGTAACGAATTCAAACAAACGAAATCTAACGGTACTGGAAAAGTGTATTGATGCTTCTATACACTTTACAATACCAATTGAATTATACATCGGATACACTTCCCGTGTAACAGACATTGCATAAAATGCAGATTTTAATTCAAAGAAACGTTCGTGTAAATAGTTGAAGAACAGTATACGTCAACAGTTATTAAGACATACGAAAGAACTATATAATGTAATAAACTCGTGTTAGAGTATATTTAAAACGAGTGACCGAATATTATTCATTCATTTACAAATATGCCATATATGTATTACATCCTAATTTGCACATTATCATCCGTTTGATTTAAAAAAATACATTTTTATCAGCGTGATATCGGAATCACATTTTGATATTGTACAGTAATATGATTACTCAGAAAATATTATTATGCTGTATTAATACATAATGAGGGTCTGTCTGTTTAATATTGTGTAAATAAAGAAAATGTACCGGTATAAATAAAGCACCTCTAGTACAAAAACAACAACAACAAGTTTGAAAGATTGTGATCTTGATTCTTCAGTTTTATCTTTCACAAAGTACAAGAGAAACAGAATGCATTTCAATAAAAAAAAAATACAATGAAATACGTTGTAATTGTTTAATATAGTCAGTTTTTATTATTACAGTATGTATAATGCCAAGTTATGTACAGAATAAACATTTGCTTGGAAATAAAGAACTTGATCTGATGAAATTATTATGTGATTTCTATCTAAAGTGTGATGTATACTTTGCGTGTTATTGACATACTATACAATTGCATAAATTCCACAGTAATGTCTTCAGCTGTACAATACATGAAAATATCCCGAGAACAGTTGGTCCTATTTGCATGAAATAACGTGAGCTCATAAACGTTTAATAGATTTGCAATAAGCCAGTTCACAATTGCATTTTGAGCACGTGCAGATGGAGGTCAAATGAGAATAGGTTGTGAAACCGTTAATTTTATAAACACAAAATAGGTCATACGGAGTGAATATTCATAATGCGCCAAATGCATACCGGAATGTAAAGATGCGGGTATTACATTCCTTTAGCAAAACTTAACCAAAGCTATTTATACAGACCTTTATTACCACATGAATGGTTGCTCTCAAATGCCTCGCTAAAAACCTGTCACACTCTTCAAAGATCTGTGGTCACTGTAGACATCTACTGTGAACTGGCTTATTAGAAATTGAACGCTTCTTTCATCCATGCAAATCAAAATACCTCCTAATGCAGTTACAGCTGTGCTCAGCAATATTAGACCTACTAAAAGGATAAAAGATATGGATTTTTTAGGTTAACATATGGATATCAAAATTAATCGCTGTGAATTTGTTATCACTCTGAAAAACACAAATAAAAGCTATAACTTACTGACCATATCATTCGACGTCAGTGCAGCTTCAAGATTGATTATGTAACTATTTACGAAAGCACTATTGTAGATTTCACTCTTTGCCAATCCTGATCCACAAAATTGTTTTGTTCGGTAAATTAAAACTGCTATTATACAGATATTGACTGGTACAGGGTGTAATATAACATTCTTTGGACCGTCA